>JAHLMJ010000037.1:0-81822 GCA_019915105.1 Strobilurus luchuensis | reverse complement strand
TGTCACAAATCGCCTCTATTTTGCTCCCTCCATCACGTATTCCCCACTCCCGACATCGACACATTCTCCCATCTCTTCATTCACCTCGGCCTGGGCCTAGCCCACACTCCCCTGTCATCCATCGTCTTGGCATTGCCTAGACCTGTCCATCAGTGGTCTGATGACCACCTGGGTCCACTCCGGACCGGCTATTGTTCTCACTTCGGCCCGCCTATTGTCTCGCCACATTGGGCCTTTCTATTGTTCTATTGTTCTCCTTTTGGATACACAGCCACGGACTTTGTATATATATAGTAGCTCCCTCTCCCCTAGTTTCCTCAGTTTGTCAACTTCGTCTACACACTGTTCGGTCGCTCCTGGCACTGTAGTAGCTTAGGCTTGCTCATCTCTATCATCTATCATCTATCTCATCCTCATCGTCTTTCTCTCTGGTCCCTGTCTTGTGTGACCTGGGTGGTTGTCTTAGTATTTGGACACCGCTCTTGACACTTTGACAAACTCCTCTTACACCCACCTCACACCCTCGCTCGTCGCATGTCCGCCGACCGTACAACCTCTGAACCTCCATCGAATTCCCATCCTCGTCCCACACGCCTTGTATTCAAGAAAACTTTGGTTACTACACCTCGTACGTTGAATCATAAGGAAGTTCTCTTTCACACGCTACCAGCCGCTATCAGGGCCCGTCACCGCGGAGATTATCGTAGCTTCTGGCGTGACACCGACACCGGTCCACGCACCCATACCCTCCCACCATCACTCGCTTCTCAGCAGACGAAGCGCCGCCCACACCACCTCCCGGCGCCTACCTTCATCAGGGCAAGTACTTCCAGCTCGACGAAGACTATCACCCCCAAGAAATCTTCTACGAGCCAGCAGACGAAGAATTCCCCGAATCTTGGCACTACCTCGCATCAAACGGAGACAAGTACTATCTTGACCCAGAAGAGCACCAGGAGGCTGAAAGGCGTTTAGAAGAGCGCACTCGAGCTGAGTTACAATCATCTACACAGGCCCCAAACTCACCTGTACCTCGTACTCCAGTTCCCTCTGCACCACCGTCTCCCACCACCTCAGAACCAGCCTTTGACCCTGCTCCTGTCTCCCCAGTTCCACCTGCAGCTCAGAACAATTCCCCACCTGAATTCCAACCTCTTGCTCTAGATCCTGAACCCTCGGAACCATCGACACCCCCGTCCTCATCTTCATCCTCTTCTTCTTCTAATCCCTCTCGATCTTCATCTCCATCTATCCCAGTTCCTCCTGTTCTTCCTATCATGTCTACTATCCCCAGTGAACGTGGAGCCAAGCTTGACGACTTTGTCGGCGATCGCGCCACATCTACCACATGGCTGGCCCAATACCGCAACCACATGCGACTTAACACCGCCCGTTATTCCACTGAGACCGAGAAGGTCTTGGTCTTCCTTTCCTATTTTAAGGGGCCTCTTGCTGGTAAATGGGCGGAGCGACGCATGAAGGAGTACGATGACGATCAAGACGATACTACCATTTCCGCTGCCAACAAACGCTGGACCACAGAAGCATCCATTGTCCAGAAGTTTAAAACTGACTACGCGGCCATTGACCCTACCACTGCCGCTCGCACCGCCATCGAGAACATCCGCCAAGAGAAAGATTTGGCCAGCATTGATAAGTTCATCACGACCTTTGATGGATACGCTGACGACTCCGAGTTTGACGACAGTTCGCTCCTCTACTTCTTCAAGCGAGGCTTGAACCCCAGTCTTTTGGATCGTATCTCCATGTCCTACCCCATCCCCGACACTCTTGCCACCTTCAAGACTCGCGCTGTTGAAATGCAGCATGCCTTCGAAGCCCGCAAAGCTGAAAAAGCTAATTGGACGCAACGCACGCATTCTTCGCCCAGCAACTACGCTCCCCGGGCTCAACCTCAGCGTACTTCCGCCCCTGCTCAGGATATGGGAGTTCCCATGGATGTTGACGCATCCCGCGGCTCAGGTGCATCGTCGAACTACCCGCCTTTGACCAGACTGACACCTATTGAGCGCGAGATCCTTCGCAAGAAGGGTGCTTGCTTCAGATGTCGCGGTCCAGGACATATATCTGCAAACTGCCCCAACCGGTCTGGTCCAAGTGCTCCAGTCCCAAGCCGCACCATCCGTGCCGCCGATACCTCTGCCGCACCTGCGGCTGTTCCCACTTCCTCCTCCGACACTGCTCCCGCATCGTCTGCCGATGCCATTCAACAAATCAGTAATGCGGCTAACTTGCTCCGTGGTCTCCAGGGAGATGAGAAAGCACAGGCTTTGGCCTTCTTGAAGGATGTTGCCGGTCTGGATTTTTAGAGCGCTCCCCTACCCCGACGTTAGGAGGAGTTGTACAACAATCTGTCACAAATTTTACCAATCGATTCTCTGTGTTATCAACCCTTTGTGAGCGTATTCATCCCAAAGAACTTCGAATGTCGGCAGTCACCCAGAACCGACAGACACCCTCGATCACACTGGAACTTGAATTCATTGGCAAAATCACTGGCAGAAAAATCGTCGCACAAGCTCTAATTGATAGCGGCGCTGAAGGTATCATTATCAATGCCCGCTATGCAAATCAACATCATTTCACCCTCACTCCCCTTTCCTCCCCTTTTCCTGTTCGCAACGTTGACGGTACCGAGAACGTCATGGGCTGGGTTCGACACTGTACCACTCAGCGCGTTCGGATCTACAGCCGAGATGGTCATTCCTATCACGAAGAGCTAATCGAGCTTTACGTCACAGACATCGGTGATCACGATGTCATTCTTGGCACCGACTGGCTTGATGAGCACAATCCTGAGATAGATTGGGCTGGTGTTCAAGTGGATTTCACTCGATGCCCTGACTCCTGTATCCTCAAGAGCCCGCCAGTGACTGATGTACGTGCTCACGCTAAACGTATTCCCATCCCCACTAAACGCTCTCCCCACGACCCTCGTCTTCATCATCGAGACTACCAAGTTCAATGGAAGGATCGCGAAGGCAACCTCCGGCCTGTTCCAGTCCAGCGTACAGCCGGACAACGTCGAAGCATCTGACCCCGAGTTTACAATCGGGTTCAAATCCCTGTTGTCCTGTTCACCGAGGACGACGATGAAGAAGAAGAGGTCCCAAGAGAATGGGAAGAGCAGATGTATACTCAAGTGTTCCGGGATGATTACCCCCGTCCGGTGCGAGATCCACAACCTCCTGACGGTCCCTCTATTCAAATTCGCGCTGGATTTAGCAAGGCGCAGGAACTCGCTGAAGCTAGTCAAAAGCCCAAGGACACTCGTCCTCTCGCTGAGCGTATTCCCTCTCAGTATCATGCATACCTCACTGTCTTTGATAAGCACACATCGGACCGACTTCCCCAACATAGCCCTTGGGATCATGCTATCGATCTCAAACCCGGTTTTCAACCCAAACCATGCAAAACCTACCCATTGTCCCCAACCGAACAAGCGGAACTCGACACATTTCTTGATGAAAACTTGGCCAAAGGGTACATACGTCCCTCCAAGTCTCCCATGGCGAGTCCCTTCTTCTTTGTTAAAAAGAAAGACGGAAAACTACGCCCTGTCCAGGATTATCGCTGATGTGCAGTGTGATAAAGCGGCGTGTAATCACCACTATCTAACCAACAACAAATCTACTGGTGCTTGTGGTACGGAACGGTTGTCCTAATCGTGTGATCGGGGAACGGCTGGTTAAGGTAGCAGTGGACTGATACGTCCGTTTTGGTGCACGAATGCGGGTTGTTTTGGGGGGGTTGTAAGCGAAGAGGATCTACGCGAAACACCTAATCGAATAAAGACTCAAAGCCGAACAGAGCTCGCCAGGAAGACGGGGACGCGAAGGCCGGGACCGCTCAAGGGTAGATGTTCTACAGTACTGGGGCGACCGAACGGACAACAGTGCACTGACTTGTTATCTGCGTTGATGCTAGCCTCGTGTACCAAACTTACTTCTCTACTTGGGTGTGACAGATCGTTCTTTTGAGCGTCGGTCAGATACCGTGGCCACAAGACGTTCTTCGGCTGCTTAACGTCGCACCAGTTCAGGCTAACTAGGCTTCACTTTCACAAGGCGGTTGTCTCTGGGGAGACGATTGCTTGCTACTTGGATCCGTGCGGTATCTCTGGGGAGAAGTCCGGGCTCACAGAAGTTAACTGGGTACTTGACGTCAAGGGACTGCGCACGATTCTTGTCTGCGGTTCTTGAGTATCTCGCCACTTAGGCGTCTTAGGAGACTTTGCTTTGCTTAGGTTCTTGGCTGCTTAAGGGTTTGGGTGGGCTTTCAAACGTGTTGAACTTCTTATTGGGCGCGAACCCGAGTCAGATTACTACAGAGGAATGCTTTGTGGGCTTTTCACTGCGGGGCACTAAACTACTGTACTCTACAGACGCGATGCTACTTATACACTCTACAGACTCACCCCGGTAAGCTACGTAACTACTCGACGGCTGGATACGGTCCGTACAAAACATGAGTCCCTACTCAGCCTGCACGGGCAAAGGTCACCAGACAGTTCCCGCCGGCGCATATGCCAGTTCCTCTACGTTCAGATGTTGCGTAGACCACCCATGGACTCCGAGAAGCAAGGCGCTGCGTGCTCAGATAGGCGTTCGCGTGTACTTTTACTTAACCGGGCGCTTACCGGCTTATCCAGCCTTTGCACCAAACTTGGGCGTGAGCCCATTCAATCGCGAGCTATCGCCAGTGCGCATGCACTGAGATGGTCCGTGAACTCGAATGGTGACGTGCTGAAGCGTTGGGCAACTTATCTGGATGGCTGATACCACATGTAGTACATGAGGCGGGTCTTCGAGTCATAATCCATATGGATCGCGCCTCGCTGCCAGTTTCACATCAATCAGACGCGTCGACCGATGAAGGTGATTCTCTTGAGATAACCGCGAATCATCCCCGTTCGGGGTTTTGACACTGGTTTATTGTTGTCCGACTTTTGTCACAATGAACAATGTACCGTCCGCTTTTGGTAATGAACTCCGGAGGTTGTGAACCCCGCTTCGACTCATTCAATGCTGAGGATCATGTTGCTGCTGGTAGAGAGCCGTCGGAAGCGACGGCTGTTCATCCCTGATTCGGATGTTGCTTGTGTGGCGCAGTTACGCGTACAAGGTAAAAGGGACCTCCTCGGAGGGGACAACTGGGTTTATGATATTCAGCCCTGGCTACTGTCGTTCTTTGACTAATAGTTACATGCTTGGAGTTCTCTCCTTGCCCTAGAGAGCGTCTCCGTGATGACCTTTGTAGCGTATCCAGCCTTGCTTCCGCTTGGCTCTTAGTTGCATATGGCTGTCTAGAAATCGCAAAATTCTGGATTTCTGGCCATGTAATCTCAACATGCATATCATCTCCCCTTAACTTGAATGATGTCGTCCGCGACATTCCCGGATAACCCTAAGTCCATTCTGATCCATCGTGTTACTCAGCCTTTCGTGCCGTTTTCACGATACCGATCGGTACATGTCTTCTTCATGTTTCTTATGTGTGACATCCGGCGCCTCAAGGCCTCCTCCGTCTACGGTTTATAAGGCGTTGACGAAGTACGAGACAGCATCCTACTTTCATCGGATATTCGTCTCATGGCTCCTTCTAAGCACTTCACCGGTCTTCGTCCTCTTGTTCCCACCGCCTTGCCACAGGTCAACGCTCAGTTGTTGCAGAATCGTGCCGCCTTGGTCACGAAGCTCAAGCCCCTGGTCTTGGAATCCGAAGTTCCCTCGAACGGGGCGCCCAGCTTGGCGAAGCTTTGGCCCGACCTTCAACAAGCTACTTGGAGGTTGTTGGCGACATCGACACTTCCTCGTTCGCTTCCCAACATACAATTGTTGGCCGAGAAGTTCGATGGTGTCGCTGGCGTTATCGCGGTACGTGGACTTGTTGTTCTTATTTATTTCGGCTGGCTAAGCCCTACTTCAAGGCGGCGAACCCAACTCTCCAGAGCAAGGACCCAAACTTGGTTGTCCCCGATTGGATGCCAGCGGTCATCTGCGACCTTCGTTCGCTTCTTGGATACATCAGCGCTGAGTGTGGTGT
This sequence comes from Strobilurus luchuensis, assembly GCA_019915105.1. Classification (NCBI taxonomy): domain Eukaryota; kingdom Fungi; phylum Basidiomycota; class Agaricomycetes; order Agaricales; family Physalacriaceae; genus Strobilurus; species Strobilurus luchuensis. The sequence goes on along the minus strand of JAHLMJ010000037.1, from coordinate 75,756 downwards.
CAGCCCTCACACTCCCGAGCTGAACCTTCCCAACCTCTTGAACCCGCTCCTACAGACTTGCACCAAGCGTGGCACGCTCGCCCCCGACCTGTATCTTGTCGAGGAGGGTCACCCCATGCATCCCAAGTTCAAGTACGCTGCTGTGGCTGCCAGCGCCCCTGCTACTGCACCTGTTACTCGCAGTAAGGGCAAGGGCAAAGCCAAGGTCGTCGTAAGTGTTGTACTACCCAGCCGCCGACCTTTACTGACTGTTCTTATACTTTCTAGAAGAGCGCCGTGCTCATCGACGAGGTTCTGGAGGCCGTTGGTGATGGCACACTCCGTGCGGTGTCCTCAAACACCACCTCGCCCAAGGCTGTGGCGCCCGCGGAAGACATTGGTAACTTCTTCCAATTGACTCCTGGTTTTGACTGGGCTGAGGACGTCGAAGCTATGGACTCCGATTCCGGTGAGGATGAGTCCTCTGATGACGAGGTCGAAGTAAGCTTATGGTTACGCCCCAGTCAACTTTCTGATTCGCGAACTGCAGGAACTTTCGGTTGCTTCGGGCCCTTCCGCTAGTTCTGCGGCTCCGAAGGTATGTACTACTCAGCTGTCTTGCTTCTTCAGCCGGCTGACTTGTTCTTTTTAGGTGAAATACCTTCCGTTCGTTGAAGTGCCCGGCATGGACACTAACCACCGTCTTTTTATCAAGGCCATCCGTATCTTGGGGACAGCGAGTGGTGCTGGTTCTTCTGCTAGTACCTCCACCGCGAACGCTGCGACCGAGGTCGAGCCGACTCCTGTCAAGCGCAAGGCGGCCGTGAACCTGGAAGGTTCTCGTCGCATGGCCAAAGCGCTTCGCCCTTCGGTCTTCAACATCGAGCCAATCCTCTTGGACCAACTCAGCAACTGTTGGTGCTTCCCACTTGTCGGCGGTTGTTTCTGACATGCCTAACAGCGTTCCAGCACGTCAATGGTTACAGCACCGCCATTTCCGCCATCGTGAAGCGCATGCACATCCTTAACAATGCGCCCGAGGTGACTGCTGCTTCTGCTGGTGTCATCGCCACCGAACACTCCTACCGTCACGAACTGTCTGTGACGCTCAACCGTATTCACGGGGAGATACAGACCTTCCTGCGTACTCGCGATCTGTATCTGGGCGCCACAGATGCCCTGCTCTTCCCTGACCCTCGGTAGTTGCGCTGTGCTGACGTTTTATCTTCTTGTTCTTGTGCTCGCGTGTAGCTACTAGGTAGAAAAACTTGTCATTCGTCGGACTAGTAGCCGGAGGTTTTCGTTTTTGTACATTTTTGGACATTTCTTTCCGTACAAAACATCTGTAGTTTTACGACCATCCCCAATGTGACATAGACTTATTGCCAAGGGTTTAGTGTGAAACAACAGAAGCCTCGCGCCTGAACGGAACCCTTCTAGCCTCGCGGCCAGTCGTCAGTGGTGTTCCGTTGCTTATCCAGCCATCACGAATCCCTAAGTTACTCCGTTTGCTTCAGGTCTCCGTGACGGTACTACCCGTCTTAGATGTTCCTTTCATCTTATAAAAGGCGTGCCTTCGCCTCGTCTTGCTTTAGTACATCATGCCCACTCAGTACATCATCCCTTTCGCCGATCTTCGCTTGAAGAGCGTTCGCAACCTCACGGTCCGTCAGTCCGCTGAACGGGTCTTCGCTATCGAGGGCGAGTTCGCGCTTGCCAGTGCGCTGGACATCTTCCATCGATCCTTGAGGTTCCCCATCGTCGAGCGTCAGAACAACGTTCTTGCGTTCGTCGATTGCTCGGTGGCGTTGGACCGCCCTGCCGTCGAGGATGGTCCTGATGCGATGAACGTCCCTCGTCTTCAACTCGGCTTCCTGGAGCGTCACGATGCTCCGACGGCTCGCTACATGGTACATGTCTTGGTGCGTGCCGATTACTTCTCATTCAGCCTTCCTACTGATGGCTGGGTTATTATTTGTCCAGCGCCGCTATGCTCGTCTTTGGCAGCATCCAGGACTGTTCCTCCCGGGATCCAAGGCGAATTTCTTCGTCATGTTTCTTACTTGTGTGGCGCAACTGCGCAAGTGGTTCACGGGTCCTCATCCCAAGAGCCTCGACGGTCAGAACGAGACCAATTTCCTGGCCCGTCCCTTCCTTGAGCCCTCGGTGTTCTTCCCCGATGTCCACAGGGAGATCTTGGACCATTTCTTGGTGAGTTCATCTTCGACGGTGTCCATGAATGGTCTAATGCTTGTTCAGCTCGAGTCTGTCTTGGGTTCTCACGAAGGCGTCTACGATTGTGTTCGTTGGCTGATTACGCCTCGTGAGGCTGACTGGCTGGCGACTATCGTTCCCGACCTGGGCGGCTTGCCTGGTCCGGTTCGCGAAGTTGTCACCTGGTGGCCTCTCTACCAAGCTTGTCACCCGGTTTTGTTCGTCAAACCGGACCCCGAAGTCTACCATCGCGACTTCAGCGTCCGGGAGAACATCCCATATCACATTCGTGAGTACGGCCCTCGGTGAGTCTTATCTGAGTTCCACCTTCTTGGCTGATTTGTCGTTTCTTATCAGCGCTGTTCCCGAGATTCCTGGTGTCTTTGAAGGCTTCTGGGAGATTCGTTGGGATCAGGCTGGCTTGTGGGAGTTCGAACAGCTCCAAGAAGTCATCGATGGGCTTGCGCCGGGTCTGGTGTCCGACTTCTTTACTCGTTTGTACGCGTTGGAACATCCGCCTCGTTTTGACTTCTACACCAGCTTGAACTACGTTGCTTAGTGTATCTGTCCCCTTAACTTGCATTTGTACTATGCCCTTAATCCATCTCTTTGCTTGTGTGCAGCGCTTACAATCTCACACTTAAGAGGGTTGAACTAAGATAAAAATTTTTGTACAACGCCGACTAATAAGTCCCAGTAGATATCTATATGACTGTCTACTTTCGCTTCTTTGACTTCGATCCGTATTGTCGGCGTGGTTTCTTGGTTGGAGGTGGAGTGTCTTCCTCCTCCGTCTCCTCTGCTTCCTCTTCTTCGTCATCGCTCTTGTCAGCCAAATCTCGTACCTTACGCGTCAACTTCGCCACCTGCAGCTTCAACTCTTCGAGTTCCTTGTTCGAAGTCATGGCTGCAGCCTCAGCTCGAGGGGCGCGTTTGCGTGACGGACCGCGTGCTTCCTCGAAGGGAACGACCAGTTGTCCATCCACGAATGCTAGCCTGCACTTGTGGTTTTGTTTGACGCACCGGTCGCACTTGAGGATCCCTTCGCTCGTTTTGCGATTGCGGGTGACGTTCCGTTCCCGCTTGCAGTCGTGGAGATACCAGAAACACTCTGCGCATTTGAGAGGTTCCTCCTTGGTATACGGCGGGTTGCCGTGAGCGCGCGCGATGGTCTTTCCTGCTTTGACGCGTGGTACCTGACTCTCCTCGATGTGGAGAGTACTCGATGAGGCGACAGGCTGCTCGCGATCTTCTTCAGCCGCTGGTCGAGGTCGCTTTTGGCCAGCCACTGGGTTCGGCTGCTTAAGCGACTTGGGGGGTGCCCGCTTCTTCGTCTCCTTCTGCTTCTCCCCCTGCGTCTGCTTGGGCTTCTCCGGCGACGCTCGCGTACTCGCTGGCAGGACCATTCTTGGAGCCGGCGGTGGAGCTGGTGCAGGCACCTGAGCCGCGATTCGAGGGGACGCGGGTGGAGGGGTGAGAGGAGATGGACTCCTTGGTGGCGACGGGTGCATGTCCATGTTCACATCGCCTTGCTCGTCGTAGTCGGGCGTCAACTCACGAGGGGTCAACGGTCGCCGAGGTTCTTCATCCTCGCCCTCGCTAGCGTATGGCGGAGGGGGCTCAGACTCTCCTCGTGTCGACATTGGCTTGGGACTTGCTAGCGGTGCGCTATCTTCGTGGACCACTGGCGGCGAAGGTATAGCTGGCGTCGCTTCCCGTGCCACTGGTGGCTCAACTGCTGCTGGCGGGGGTGGCTGAGTAACGGCCACAGCCTGCACGACTGCCGTTGCCGGTGTCTGAGCGACCATCTCGAAGCCCGCAGATGTGCTGGCCGCTGGCGGTACTATCTTCGTCGACGTTTTTGACTGCTTTCGTCGACGCGCTGTAGTGGGCGATTCTGGGGGTGGCAGCTTCGTTTTCTTGAAGAACGGCGTTTGTGGGGGAGGTGATGGAGGGGGGCTGGACGTCCTTGCTGGCGACGATGATTCCACGACGACGAACCGGTTATCTTGGATAACGAATTTTCGGTTCGTCTGCTTGTAGCGCAACGCCGTGGTTCGTCCCTTGTCGAACTTCAGTCCCCGTACACCCAACACCCGCTTATCTTTGTCGTCCAAAGATAACGCGCAACGCCACAGAGCGTCGTCGAGCGTCTGCTGTGCGGACACACGGAACGTCTCCCGGTCCACTACCACTCCAAACAGTTCGAAGATACGGTCCCAGATGGGGTGTACCTTCTTAAACTGTTGACTGGCGCTCCACTTCGCGATGTCGATGGGGAGTTGTCCTGGTCGTCGCAGATAAAGCAGGGACATCGCTTCGCTGTACTGGAACCTCATGGCTGGCGGGAAGCTGTCCCGCATCCAGAACCTCAACTCTGTCTGGTCCTGGGTGTAGATCAGCTTCTCCTTCGCTCGATCCATGCCCGGGAACTTCCTGAACACGAAGTGGACGAAGGTGTCGAAGCGGAACGGCTCCCAGAACACTCGCTCGATCATTCCCTGCTGGGGCATTCGCTGAAGGCTGACTAGGCGATTGCCCAACTCAGCCCACCACGAATACACCCTCGATGGTCGATCGGCGACGCGGTAGCTGTTGAGCAGTAGGACCAGGCTGAACGGCTTTTCCCATATTCGCTCGATGAGCCCCGTCGTCAGCGTGATCCTGTATTCCAGCTTGATATCGGTGCAGAAGACGAAGCCTCGCAGGTCGCGTCTTAGGTAGACCTGTGCGGCTCGGTCCCCATGCGACCACATATTGCCTGGCTCCGAATCGTCCTTCGATATCCAGTTTCGAAGTTCGAGCCGTTCGTATTCGACGCCGAAGTTCTCGCTGGGCATAGACGGTGCGGGGAGTTCTTCGGCGGCGGGTTGAACTTGCTGGTCCTGCTGTTTATCCTTAACTGGGTTCATCTTACCACCCATTTAAACGACATACCTTTCGCCTGCCAGCTGCTTTTGCTGGCCCTGATTGCCTGACCTGCATTTTGACTGGTCTCGCCTGTTTCTTCGTTAACAAGCTTGAACATCATTGGATGATTCTTGTCTGTACTGACCTTCCTCGGCTTCACCGCTTGTCTCGTCGTTACTTGCGCCTGTGGGTTGTCGATGTGCTGTTCATGACGCGTCACTTCAGGCCAAGTGTCTGCGGACTCTGGTGGCGGCGTAGGCGAGCCAGGGAGGAACAGCGGGTCGTGGACTTTGTGGTCCGGAGGCTCTGGTCCTTCCGTGTCCTCGTCCCACGGCACTTCGCGTAGCTTGCCCGGGAAGATGTTGTGACTGGTCTGTTTTGCTTATCTTAGTAACTGATATGGCTGGTTTGCGCAGTCCACGCACCATGAAATCCTTCGTCAACTTGTACGTTTCGAAGTACCATCGTTGCGGGACCCAGTTACTGTCGAACGCCTCCAGCATTGCTTCGCCCAGTACCATGTCCAGCTGCTTGAGCGTGTCCCCGGACTTCTTCTTGATTTCATGCCTGTGGTAGTAAGCCCAGGGGATGACCGTTCCGAAGAACTCGTGGCGCGTGATGGCCAGGCGACCAAACCAGTTGTACAGTTTCTGCGGGTAGTCGAGGAAGTGGTCCAGATAGTCAACGACCTCCTGGCTGGGCACCTCCAGCGCGATGTCTGGCATGTTGGGCGCGTGATACCCTAGCGCCTCGTACGCGTCAGGTCGCTGCTTCGTAGCTGCGTTGGATGGTCCGGCGATGTTCGACATGTCTGATGGTTTGGCGGCGAGTACGTGAGCGCGTAGTAGTGGCGGGAGAGAAAGAGTTTGTTCAACTCGAAATCTCCGTACTTAACTTGCCCTGAACGTAAAATCCGCTTAAGACCGTCTTCTTGATCTTCGCCCACAGCCTCCGCGTAGCGGCCTGTGCTTCTTCTACCCAGTATTGTGGCATATCTGTACAACACTTGGTCCCTAGCCTCACTGTGTTTGCCTCATACAATGCTGCCGATCTGCATTTTTCATTTTCCAAATACCCTTTTTGTTCAGCTTTCGCATGGCTGAATAAGATTGATTCGAAAAATTCTCTGCTACATTATATGGTATTGGTACCCCATTCACTCTTTCTTTTCTTAGATGGTGTCCGCACCATTCTTGTGGTTACTGTGAATCAGTTTGAAGTGTAACGGACGCGTTTTGTGTCCTGCAGACTCGTCCGTACCATTACGGTTGTTCGGCCCGGTTAGCTGGGTAGGCTGAGTAGTGGTTCGAACTTTGTCTGGGTGGTTCAAGACTTTTTCGATAAGTCATTTACCACCTTTACAGCTCCTTCTTTGATTCTTTCTAGCCGTTCGAAGAACTTCTTTCCGAACATCTTCTTGTCTTTGCGCGAGTAAAAGGGGATGACTCTAAACTTCGCCACTTTGTCCCTTAAGACAGTTCCATCCAGCTCGCAGAGCACGTAGTTACCACGGGTCGTTCTAGCTATCACCGCGTACGGTCCCATGAAACGTTCCTTGAACTTAGCATTCAGTTCTTTCTCGATGCGAGTATTTCGAACGAGGACAAGGTCGCCCGTGTCGAAGGCATGTTCTGGCATGGAATTAATGTATTCATCTCTGTACTTTTCCGCAGCTCGTTTCTTCGCCACAGTGACCCTCTTTCGCATCTCCTTTACATCTTCCTTATGCTTGATGAGCTGTTTAGCACGGTACGCGATGAGGTCACTATGTGACATGATCTTGTCTGGGGTGTCGATCAACCAGGTTACCTCCTCAATGTCCAGCGGTAAAATAGGGTCACACCCAGTTACCGCATAGAATGGTGAAGTCCCAATCGACCTTTTAACGGTGATCCTTTCTGCCCACAACACTTCGTGCAAGTATGCTGGCCAGGTTTCGGGGTCGCCTCGACACACTTTGAACAGTGACTGGCGGATGTCCCAATGGCCTCTTTCGACCTTTCCGTTTGCTTGCTTGTTATATGGGGTGATCAGGATGCCTATGACACCGTACTTCTCTTCGATGTGCCTTATTGCTTTCTTGATTGCTGGCCCGTTGTCGGTCACAATCTCCTTCAAGCATCCCCACCGGCATAGGATGTCCTCGAAGATCCATTCTCCGAGTGTCTCTGCTGTTTCGTTGACCAATACTCTCGCTTCAGGCCAGCCGGTGAGTCCACATCGTGCTACTGTTACAGCGTTGTAGTTCTTGTACTTCGCATTCTTATCTTTTGCACCTGAGTTAGGCATCTTAAATGTGTCAATGTATGCTCGCTCAAAGATGCCCGGCGTCGTTGTGATGACGGGCTCGATGTGAATGTTCTTCTTCTGTCGCTTTTGACAGAGTAGACATGTGCGTACATACCATTTCACGTCTGCCTCAAGTCCTGGCCACCAGAATCGCTTGCTAACCAGCCGTTGCACTGAGTACTGCCCTTTGTGGCCACTCTTGTCGTGTAACATTCTGACGACTCCCATTCTGTGGTGCTTCTGGAGAACTCTCTTATGTTCGCCGTCCTTATCCAGCCGATACAGTCGACCGTTGCGCATGAAGAATCCTGACTTCCACCGCTCTAGTTGCGACTTTTCGAAGTTCGACAAGTGTTTTGACTGCGTTGTGCCGGTCTCGAGCAGCGTTGGTAACTCTGGTAGAAGTCGTTCCCATTGCTGCTCACGATCCGATCGTCGACCGTCGGGGAAGGTGTCTGTTCCGACCCATTCCTCGACCTCTTCCATAGCCATAGCATATTGACGGAGGCCAGAGAGCTTCGTTCTCAAGTCGTCAGGCATTTCTAAACCTTCACTCGAAGTCACACTTTGCATGAATCCTGTTCGAGTGTCGATCTTGTCCTTAAAACTATCGAATTCCAGCGGCTCATCCTTCGCCGGAAGGTCCTCTGGCGCCTCGTATTCGAACGTTTGGAGTTCATCAGCTTCTTCATCTGCTGGTTTCGGCACTATTTCGTCTTGGTCGGTCGCAGGGCGCCTACTTAGGCCGTCCGGGCCATGTACCTTGCCTGGTACATGGACTAGTGTGAAGTGATACATCAGTATCTCTTCAGCCCATCTCTGCAAGTTGGCGTTGGCCAGCGAGTCGACGTTCGACAACATTCCTTTTATGTACTTTGCATCAACTTCAATCTTCAACTTTCGGCATCCCAACAGGTAATACTTGCAGTATGCTAGCGCTCTATGCAGTCCGTACAGCTCTCGCTTGGCTTGCGAGTATCTAGCTTCACGGTCATTGAGTGTAATTGACATGAATTTCGCGAAGTACTGCTTCTTGGGATCGCCAGGATCGAATTGTGACAAGTAGAAACCGACGGCTTGATAAGAGGTGTCCACGGATAGTATGATTGGTGTCGACCACTCGTACCGTAACGGTTTCAACATGGGACAAGTTCGTATGGCCTCCTTAAGTGAGTCCATGCTCGCTTGTTCCGCTTCTTCCCATTGAAACTTAACCAGCCCTTTGGTCAGCCTAGTTAAGGCATATGCCTTCTTCGAGTAATCTTTCACGAATGCCCTGAAGATCCCTGCTGTCCCCAGGAATGAACGGACCTCAGTGAGGGTCTGACACGGTGGCCAGTCCGAAATCACTTTGACTCGATCTTCAGCGGGTTTTCGACCTTCATATGTACAGACATGTCCAACTACTACGATTTCTTCAGCACAAATGATCGCTTTGGTGCCCGAGAAAGTTCCTCCAGCGTACTTCATTCGTTGTATGATGCGCATCATGTTTGTACAATGCTCCCATACGAACCGTCTGATGCCAGGATTCTTGGGTAATGTCTCAAATGTACCGTCTGGCTGAATATACCTGCTCACCGGTCCCTTCACTGGTACATCGTCGATGTAGGGCCTCGTGAATGCTGGTATTTCATCCCTTAAGATGTATGTGACATCGTCATGAAAGATGGGGACGGAATTCGTCCAGCCCATGGGCAGTGTCCGTAATCTGAGCGCTCCGTACGGTGTCGAGAAAGTTGTCATGTCCCTCGACGCCGTAGCTAGCATCCGCTCGTCGTACCCGACATACAGATCCAGCGTTCCCCCACATGAGAGGCCCGCGAATGCTTCTGCTAGTTCTTCTGTAGCAGGGGGCAGTCCGGAGTGCGCGATGGTGACCGCGTTTAACGGTTCTAAACTGTGCACTAGTCGCAGTTTCTTGCCATCCTTCTTGACCACACAAAACTATCGCGAGCGATACGAGGAGTTCGATGGCTCGTACACACCCGTGTCGATCTTGTGTTTGATGATCTTGCATACTTCTTCATAGATGCCTGGCGGTATGGGGATGTTTCTGAGCACCCAAGGTGTATGCGGGATGACCGGCATATCAACAGGTGGGAAATATTCCTCCTTGAAGCTCCCTTTCTCATCTTCCGACCAGGCAAATCCTTCATTCTGCAGGCACATTACTTGGTCTACCAAGTCGCGTTCCGCCTCCCACAAGAACTTGCCAGCGTGATCAGCTTGTAACTGGGTTCTTCGTTCGGCTGTATAACGGCCGGTAGGCTGGAACTTGAACGGTAACTTCGACAGTTGGGGCATGCCCTTAAGTGGGTCCCCATGAATGTGCCTTTGAATGCGAAACTCTTCTGGTAGAGTTCCTAGGTGCGACTTTACTTTGAGGTGCACCGGTTTGTACTTCTTGGTAGCAAACACCCCTCGACGCCTTGATAAGCGTTCGGCTTCGAAGAACTTTTCTCGCGCTTCTCCCATGTAGTCCCTGGGCATCGTGACCGTGTAGTCGTTGAACATTTGACTGAGTCCAATCGGCACACCGTGAAACAGATTCATAGTGACTCGGGAGACATGTTCGTCCTCTTGAACATCTTCGGCGATTTCCTTCAAGTTAAACAGCTTTCGAAACCCAAAGACGCGACTGTCTTGGTGTGTCTCGATGGGGTGCTTACTTTCAGGCATTGGGACGGTGTAGTTCGCGTCCACTGGCACCGTATACGCGTACTTGTTGCGTAATGGCTTAACCAGCCTTTGCACTTTCGCAGCCGATTTCTTCAGGTAAAGGCTGGATAGCACACCGCGGTCAAACGCTCCGTCCTCTTCTGCCGGGGTGTATGTTTCTTTGACGACGACATTGCCTTGGCTATCAGCTTCGAGAATGAGTACCACCTCTCCTTGTTCTTGCTTCAATTCCTTGAGCGGTTCTGAAAACCCGGCGGGGTATCGTGTGAACCTTGTGGTAGCAGATTCTTGGGCATTTGACCCCGTTTGTAGGTTGGGCAGGTCAATTTCTTGCCTGTCCCAGGGTCCTCTATCGTAGCGATCACATCACCATTCGCAGTTGAATGCAGACTGATCTCTGACACAACTTCAAATGGTCGTCCGAGCAGGACTTCGTACGCGGGATCCTTAAGAATGTGCAACTGGAGATAGTAGATGATCCCCTCGAAGTCGAACCGCACGTTCCTGGCCAGGCCAAGGGTCTGTGTTCGACTCTTATCTGCGCTCTCCATGGTTATGGTGAAACTTGGATCGTAGGAGATCCCCAACTCCAGTGCTGCCTTCAACGACATCGACGCGATCTGCGATCCCCCGTCGAGTAGACTCTCTTTTCGTCCGCTCTTGTTGACCAGGGGCCACATTGTTCGCAAATCAGCGTTTTCAGGCGCCACATTCGATCGTGGTACATGATATGGACCCGTATAACCAGTTTGGTTGTAGAATTGCTCTACTGGGTCCTCAACTACGATAGCGCCTTCCAGCATGTGCGCTGTCTTTTCTGCTGTGACTTTGAATACAGCGTACGTCGGTGAAGCATCCTGTTGGAGGTTCACCTTCACGTTTTTGGCCTTCAGCGTATCGAGCAAGTTCTTCTGCCACGCGGTGTTAGTAGCCAGTAACGACTCAGGTAACAACACCTTCCACATCTCCTCCCATTGTGGGTTGAGACGGAGCAGTTCTTTGAGCTTCGATTCACGCTTGTAGGACTTGGTTTTCTCTTTAATTTTATCAGGCAGAGTTGAACCGGCCGCCTTCAGGTCGACTTTCTCCGGTTCAGGTTCTGGCTGGTTAAGGGCGTCTTTGAGTTCATCAAGTTCGTCCTCTTCCACTTCCGATTCTGATTCCGAAGCGTCTTCCGTCACTATCTTAGGTGGCTCCTCTGCAGGAGGTTGCGCTGGTTGAACAGGCGCGAACTTGACTCGTCGCGGAATCTCAACGACAACTCGGTCCTTCTTCCAGCTGGTACCAGGTCCTTTTTGAACTGGTACGTCCTTCGGCTGGTTAGGGACTTCTTGGGGACTGCTTCGTGTGCGTACAACGTTTTGGCTCTCCAGGTACTGGGATGTAGGTCCGAGTCCTCCTCTCATCGAGCCTAGTTGAAACCCTGTTGACCTCCGTTTCCCATCGCCGTCAAGAACACTACTTGACCGTCGTACGTGAAGTCATCCGGCGCGAAGTAGTCCTCTTCGTTACCCATCGCGTTCTGCGCGCGAATGTTCTTGAGCTGTTCTTCCTTGAATCGACGAACGAACTCACTGGGCTTCACACCAGAGATGGCTTTACGTGGTATCGATTTCCCATTCTTCAGGAAGAACCACCGCACGTTTTCTGGTTTGAATATCCAGCCTTCTTGTTCGTCCTTCTTACGCTGCTCACAGGTCTCGATGAAGTGGGCTGGGTCTTCACAATAGAAACACCCATCGTTCATGAAACCTCGAGTCCCCTGGTTGCCGTGACCCATCTGCATGCCTGGTCCCGGTCGAACCATGTCTGGTATACGGCTGCTTTGAATCGCCATGTTGTACATCGGTTGCGGATAGTAAGCAGCCGATGGTTCGGCTGTATAAGCCTGTTGGCGTGATTCTCGTTGGTTCTGCAGCACCAACTCAAGCAGTTTCTGGACCATGTTGGGCGTCTCGTTGAGCCGCTTCTCTTGTGCATTGATGGTGTCCCTGAAGCTAGCCAACAAGTTGTTCATATCCTGTAGATCTTCGAGTTTGACTTTCGTCGTCCCCGGGGGTAGCAAACTGCGCCCGAACTCGCTTTCCTCGATTTCGGTCTTCACTCCGGCGTACTGAATACCAGAATTGAAGTAGGTGCTAGTAGCTACGACCACTTCATCGATCGTGAAGGTGATTTTCTCCGGAGGCGGTTGTGCTTGCAACGCCTTCGTGCGGAGGCCGGTGAAGACAGCGTCCCAGACAACTGGCTTCAAGCATCCTCGAATGTGTTCCACTGCCGCTTTCTCCGTGATGTCCTCATTCTTCACTAGGTACTTCAGGATATGGACGACTTCTCGCTGACATGCCATCCAGCGCGTCTTCGTACCAGCCTTTTCTTCCTTGTATTCGGATATAGCGTCTCGCAAATCATGAATAGAGTACTTGATGTCGCCTGGACCCTTGCTATAGCTCACGAGAACCGCCTTTCGGAACGCTTCCCACTCACCAGCGATGTACTCAGGCATCACGAACCATGCATCGCGATTATCTGCGCCGGCATACAGCGCAGCTAACTCGATTTTGGCCGCGTCATCCTCTATTTCATGGTTCGAGAACAACAACTCCATGTTTAAGAAGAAGTCGATGATACGACTCTTTTTGAAGACTGGCGCATTCTTGCTTTCTTGCTGGGGAATCCCCTTTTTCTTGATCAGGGTCTTCGTCTCGGGAGAGACGAACTTGTTCGGGTCTAACGTTCTCGGTGGCATGATGTCTGATAGTGTCACTGATCGTTCTTTGACTGGTGTTAATTGGGGTGAATCAGGTAGTGGTATACTCTCTGGTTCGGGTGAACTTGGCAGTGGTATTTCTCGCGGATCTTCGTTAAGGTCGGAGAAGAATTGACTGTCTGATTCGGGTTCTTCTTGCTTGATTTCAAAATCTAAGGTCGCGTTGTCTGAATCCGGAACTGGGGTCAAAGGACTTTCTGGTCGCTCTGATTCAGGTGGAGGAGACGGTGACTTTGGTTTCGCTTTCTTCTTGGGCTTTCTCTTGATTTCAACGTTCTTTCCAGCAAGTGCTTTGATGGCTCGCTCTTTGTCGGCTGGATAACCGTCTTTGAGTGATCCCGGAACGTGAGGTCTGGTTCTTAAAGTTCGCGCTGATGTACTTGGCGAACTTGGTGTAAACTGTTCGTCTTGAGAAGGTGTATATCGATCTGAATTTCGAGGCTTGGGTCTAGGTCTTCTAGCGTCCAGCCTGTGCTTTCAATTCGATGTCTTGTACTTGCGTTTGGAGATCGACAACAGCAACTGTACTGTGTTGTCAATGCTTAACCCCCCTCGCGGTGGGCTCCAAAATATGATGTGCAGTGTGATAAAGCGGCGTGTAATCACCACTATCTAACCAACAACAAATCTACTGGTGCTTGTGGTACGGAACGGTTGTCCTAATCGTGTGATCGGGGAACGGCTGGTTAAGGTAGCAGTGGACTGATATGTCCGTTTTGGTGCACGAATGCGGGTTGTTTTGGGGGGGTTGTAAGCGAAGAGGATCTACGCGAAACACCTAATCGAATAAAGACTCAAAGCCGAACAGAGCTCGCCAGGAAGACGGGGACGCGAAGGCCGGGACCGCTCAAGGGTAGATGTTCTACAGTACTGGGGCGACCGAACGGACAACAGTGCACTGACTTGTTATCTGCGTTGATGCTAGCCTCGTGTACCAAACTTACTTCTCTACTTGGGTGTGACAGATCGTTCTTTTGAGCGTCGGTCAGATACCGTGGCCACAAGACGTTCTTCGGCTGCTTAACGTCGCACCAGTTCAGGCTAACTAGGCTTCACTTTCACAAGGCGGTTGTCTCTGGGGAGACGATTGCTTGCTACTTGGATCCGTGCGGTATCTCTGGGGAGAAGTCCGGGCTCACAGAAGTTAACTGGGTACTTGACGTCAAGGGACTGCGCACGATTCTTGTCTGCGGTTCTTGAGTATCTCGCCACTTAGGCGTCTTAGGAGACTTTGCTTTGCTTAGGTTCTTGGCTGCTTAAGGGTTTGGGTGGGCTTTCAAACGTGTTGAACTTCTTATTGGGCGCGAACCCGAGTCAGATTACTACAGAGGAATGCTTTGTGGGCTTTTCACTGCGGGGCACTAAACTACTGTACTCTACAGACGCGATGCTACTTATACACTCTACAGACTCACCCCGGTAAGCTACGTAACTACTCGACGGCTGGATACGGTCCGTACAAAACATGAGTCCCTACTCAGCCTGCACGGGCAAAGGTCACCAGACAGTTCCCGCCGGCGCATATGCCAGTTCCTCTACGTTCAGATGTTGCGTAGACCACCCATGGACTCCGAGAAGCAAGGCGCTGCGTGCTCAGATAGGCGTTCGCGTGTACTTTTACTTAACCGGGCGCTTACCGGCTTATCCAGCCTTTGCACCAAACTTGGGCGTGAGCCCATTCAATCGCGAGCTACCGCCAGTGCGCATGCACTGAGATGGTCCGTGAACTCGAATGGTGACGTGCTGAAGCGTTGGGCAACTTATCTGGATGGCTGATACCACATGTAGTACATGAGGCGGGTCTTCGAGTCATAATCCATATGGATCGCGCCTCGCTGCCAGTTTCACATCAATCAGACGCGTCGACCGATGAAGGTGATTCTCTTGAGATAACCGCGAATCATCCCCGTTCGGGGTTTTGACACTGGTTTATTGTTGTCCGACTTTTGTCACAATGAACAATGTACCGTCCGCTTTTGGTAATGAACTCCGGAGGTTGTGAACCCCGCTTCGACTCATTCAATGCTGAGGATCATGTTGCTGCTGGTAGAGAGCCGTCGGAAGCGACGGCTGTTCATCCCTGATTCGGATGTTGCTTGTGTGGCGCAGTTACGCGTACAAGGTAAAAGGGACCTCCTCGGAGGGGACAACTGGGTTTATGATATTCAGCCCTGGCTACTGTCGTTCTTTGACTAATAGTTACATGCTTGGAGTTCTCTCCTTGCCCTAGAGAGCGTCTCCATAATGACCTTTGTAGCGTATCCAGCCTTGCTTCCGCTTGGCTCTTAGTTGCATATGGCTGTCTAGAAATCGCAAAATTCTGGATTTCTGGCCATGTAATCTCAACATGCATATCATCGCGAACTCAACAAAGGCACTATCAAGAACGAGTATCCACTACCACTCATTGGAGAGTTGATTGATAAACTCAAGGGCGCTCGCTACTTTTCAAAGGTAGATCTCCGTCAGGGCTACAACAACTGCCGACTCAAGGATGGAGACGAGTGGAAAGGCGCGTTCAAAACCAACCGCGGCCTGTTTGAACCATTGGTGATGTTCTTTGGTCTTATGAATTCCCCTGCCACGTTTCAAGCAATGATGAATACCATTCTCAAGGACCTCATCGACTCTGGCAAAGTCGTTGTATATATGGACGACATCTTAATCTTCACTGAGACCTTAGAGGAACACCGCAAGGTTGTCCTGCAGGTTCTTCAGCGCCTGAAGGAGCATGATCTCTATGCTAAGCCTGAGAAATGCACCTTTGAAGCTGAGTCAATCGAATTCCTTGGACTCATCATCTCTCACAATGAACTTCGCATGGACCCAGTCAAGGTAGACGGCGTCGCCAAGTGGCCGTTACCTCGGAATGTCAAGGACGTGCAGTCCTTCCTCGGCTTTGGGAACTTCTATCGCCACTTCATCGAAGGGTTCTCCAGAATTGCACGCCCTCTGTTTGATTTGACTAAGATAGATGAGCCATGGATCTGGAAACCGGAGTGTCAAGAGGCCTTTGAGGCACTTAAAGATGCGTTCACATCGTCACCCGTTCTCATCATGCCCAACCCTGATAAGCCCTATCGGGTGGAAGTAGATGCCTCCGACTATGCCACAGGTGGAATCCTGTCCCAGACGGGCGACGATGACCAATGGCATCCTGTTGCCTACATCTCTAAGTCTCTCTCTGAACCTCAACGCAATTATGACATTCATGATAAGGAACTTCTCGCTATTATCCGCGCTCTGGAAGCCTGGCGCCAATACCTCGAAGGTTCGGCACACCCGGTTGATGTTCTCACCGATCACAAGAACCTTGAATACTTTGCCAACTCGCAAAAGCTTAGCCGACGACAGGCTCGTTGGGCATTATTCCTCACTCGCTTCGATTTCACTCTCACTCATAAACCTGGTACTCAGAACCGTAGTGACCCACTCTCCCGCCGTGCAGATCACAAAGAGGGGGTCGATGACGACAACACTGATAGGGTGCTCCTTGATCCGAAGTTCTTCCGGATCCGCGCCACTCGGCCTGGAGAAGTTGCAGCCGTTGGAGATGCCGACCTGCGACGACGCATTCGGGAATGTCCAAATAGGGACGCCGAAGTCCGTGGTGCGTTAGAAGTCATCCTTCGCAATGGTCCCCGTTCGCTGGTCAAGAATCTACAGGAATGGAATTATGAAGATGGTCTTGTCCTTTTCCGAGGCAAGGTCTATGTTCCCGACGACCTGCAGTTACGTCGAGATATTGTCAAGATGCACCATGATTCCCTTGGCCCTGGACACCCCGGACGTTTCAAGACTTATGAACTTCTCAGCCGAGAGTTCTGGTGGCCAGGCATGTCTGTCTTTGTCCGCGACTACGTTGAGGACCGGTAAAGACTGGTCCAGGACCGGTTTGGACCGGTCTACTCAGGGTCCAATCAGGACCAGTTAAATGTCCTCTAAAATGGTCATTATTTCAGTTTTCATGGTAAACTTACCTCCGCTTATATAGTTTCATGGTAAACTTACCTTGCTTATATACTTGTATATTCAACTTAGCTCTATTTCTTCTCTCATAATTAAAGATCTCATCTTATAATGATTAGAATACATTATGAAGTCCTAAGTAATCACAAACTCAACTATTATATACTGTCTGACATACATAGCAAACTTGTAATATGGTAAACTTACCAAAAAATTTGCAAAAATATAATTTTGAGCTGGTAATGGTTTGGACCGGTCCTGGACCGGTTCAGGACCGCAGACCGGACTGATTAGGACCGGTTTTTGCGGTCCTAACCAGTCCGGTCCTCAGTCCAGCCAAATTTAGTAATTTGCTGGACCGGTCCGGTCCCAGTCCATGACCTCTGAGGTCAAAAGACCGGACCGGACCGGACCTTCAAACCCTAGGCTGCGCTACTTGTCAGATGACTAAGCCCAGGAATCATCCAGCACATGTCCCTCTCATACCAAATGAGGTTCCCGAACGTCCCTTTGGGACCATCACCACTGACTTCATCACAGATCTACCCGAGTGCGATGGGTACAATGCTATTCATTGTGTTGTTGACCGTTTCACCAAGACGGTAATTGTATCCCTGTGTCACAAGACTATTGATGCAGATGGCACCGTTGACATTCTGGTAAACGGTGTTTATCGACGCTATGGTCTCTGGGATAAGATGATTTCCGACCGCTGTCACGGTACGGAAGTGTTTGACACGATTCCTCTACCGGAACGAGTTCGGTGGGTAGAAAGCTATCGAGATAGCTGTGTGGCTGGTGGCTGGTGGTAAACGTGCTTGAGGGCTAGTCTGCTGCTTTGAATAAGAGCTCCTAGGCACCTGATTATACTTGTCTTGCTTGCTTGTCTTGCTTGAGGGCTAGTCTGCTACGTCGTGTAACTCCTAGGCACCTGATTATACTTGTCTTGCTTGCTTGTCTTGCTTGAGGGCTAGTCTGCTACGTCGTGTAACTCCTAGGCACCTGATTCTTGCTTGATTGTCCTGCTTGTGGGCTAGTCTGCTACTTCGTGTAGCTCCTAGGCACCAATTCTTGTTACTTGTCTTGCTGCGTGTGAAAGAAGTACCTAACTTAGTCAGCGATGTGCTGCTTGCTTAGGCTTGAGAGCGGGTTCGAAGGTCTCAGAGCTGTCTGATGACTGTTAAGCAGATGGTGTGAACTTGGGGTGCTTGCCTTCTTGGGGCCGAGCTGCTCCCTATTTATATTCTTTTGGTACAGGCTATAAATAACTTCTTACTGACTACAATTGACTGTTTCTGACTATGTATGACTTGTTTCGACTCAGTCTGACTCATTCTGACTCCTTCTGACTTATTCTGAGTCAGTTGAGATGGCTTGGCTTGTGTTGACTCAGAGTGAGTCATTGTGAGTCGTGCTGAATCATTCCTGAGTCGGTTCTATTAATAGAGGGTTCATGTCTAAATTTGGAAAGTGATGGTTATTCTTGATGATTACTTTTGTACTCTGTCAAATGAAGACTTTCTGTGTGGTGACATTCGCGGGGCACAAATAAATTTGATCGTCCTCGATCATTATTTTGACAGAATACAAAGTACAAATATCAAGAATAAATCAACAATTTATTCAACTTTCGTGCGACCTGATCAACTCCCGTGTAGCTGTACTCCACCAAGTTCCTTTTCCTGCCTCTGCTTGCTTGTCTATAGCTTCCCACGAATATGATGGGGCTTGCTGCCAGACGGCAGGATTGACCTGTCTTTGTCTCATCTGTCGCTGATATCGGGGACAAAGGAACTGGTAAGGAACTGCGAGGAGTCGAGGATGTGTTGTGGTGGTAGGTTCATCAGCGACGTTGCAGCTACTGCACATGAGTATAGCGATTCCTTCGCGATCCTGATAGAATCCATCAATCCTGAAATTGCCCATCCTGGTGCCGCTATGCCCATAGAACCAGGGTCCGATGGCGTGTTTTGAATAGACAATGGTCAGGAATAACTGGCGATTGGGAAGATAGGCTAGGTAGGCCATCTCGACTTCGTAGGTGATTTCCGTGTGCAGACGCTCTATTCCAATGTAAGAAGGGGGTCCGCTGGTCACAGAAATATAAGGGACAGCATGCCCTATGATGGTCTCAATCTCTTGTCGAGAGAAGGAGGAGGAGATGATACCATTTGTCGAAGCAGTGGCAGTGTCTGTCGCAAGGGACCTAGTGGACTCGTTTCGAGCATAATGTGCATATAGGCGTGTGCCGTTCACAAGTTCGTCATAGAATGGGCTGACGAGATGGTCTGTGCTGGCAGTGACTCGAAGCATGGGTGCAAGTTCGGAGAGTGTTTGCGCCATCTCAGGTGATAATTCTGGCAGAACGAAGCGGCTAGATTCATGTAGACGCGCGGCTGTGGGGAATCTAGGGGGTCGGGGAAGCACCCATCGCTGGTGTGGATAGATAAATGCCTCTTCGTATGAGGGAGGGTTCGACGGTTGCTATGATCATTCTTGTCAAGCGAGTGAATGTCGTTTGGAAGGCGCATACCTCGTTTGGTTCTCGAGGCTCTTCCGTGGTAATTTCCTCAGTTGTTTCCGTTGTTTGCCTGTTTATAATGCGCAGGAGGCGTCGGAACATGGTGCTGGTAATGGGCATGATGGTGGTGCGATGATGAATTTTCCCAAGTCATTTTGACTTGCTAGATACAGGGCGCGTAGCGTTCTACGTAATTTTAACTCGTTTTTCCATGAATAGTTTATCGAGATCCGCATCGTGCTTCGCCGAAACCTTCATCCATCTTTTGGGGTTTGGTGTGACTCTCGCATCTGGCTCCATTCCTATAAACAGCTCCAAGTGCTCATTGGCGATGACAATTCGCTGGAAGGAGTGATAGGCGAACTGAAGGGTGTCTTCCAGACACTGAATGTAGGCGTAACGGACGCCCTCGTTTCGTCGATGATCGATGTGCGTAATGATGAAGTTTCCGAGACGGTCGCTGAAGCAAAGGAGGTTGGTGCGCAACCCATGGGTTGCGGCGGTGCATCCTAGAAGGAGCTCCCCCAGTATCCTGTCGTAGACATAGTCCGTGGTGATATAGCGTGCATTCAGTCCCGGCAGTGGCGCAAGCACTGGTTGGGTATAAACAATACTGGGGAGGAAAAAACTGCGAAGCTGTTCTTCGGCAAGCTCAATGTCCCCCTTGAAGACTTCATGGATGACTATGTCGTTGGGCTTGTGTGGATCATAGATGATCTCGGCATTTCCGCCAATCCAGAATGCATGCACAGGCCCGTCAATAGGTCCCAGTTGTGTGCGACTGAAGAGGTCGGTTCTGCTGTTTTATTAATGTGAGAGTCTTGTCTGAGGGATAGCTGACCGACGGTTCGTATTTGTAGGAGAACTCGAATTTTGACATGGCGGCTCTTGATGAGTTACGAGTGAATTGATTACTCATCCTCAGCGCCTATATTACTTTCGTCATCGGTTTCTTCGGGCGTCTGATTTCTGATGGAGACATGTTCTAGTCCATCCTCCAAAAGCCTTATCAGTCCCTCACGTCGAGTAACATACGGTATTATGCGGAAGCCTGCAATGAGGTCCTGAAATTCGGTTCCATCAATTTCGGCTAGTCGGTAATTTCCCCTTTGGGATCGATAGCGAACCACATACGGCCCTAAGTACCTCGGGTTTGTCTTCTTGTTGACTTGGTAAGATGTTGTGTATCGAACGTCCCTGACCAGTACCAGATCTCCGGGTTCGTATTGCTGTTTTTGTAAACAGTGCCAATATCTTTTATTGAACTGTTCGCGATTTCGCAGTCGGCTCTTCTGAAGTGTTTGAACGGCCTTGGATATATTTTCTTCTCTTCTTTCTAGCTGCTGAATGCGTTTTTCCAGGAGCTCAGTAGTAGAGAGGTCAGTCGGAAAGATGATGTCAGAACACGTGAAGTCTAGAAGGTCTACGGGTAATACCGGTTCTACCCCGTGTAAGAGGTAGTATGGTGAATATCCCGTTGCTGAGTTGACTGTGACGCGGTCTGCAAATAGAGCTATTCGAAGCTTAGTGTGCCATTGCTTGGGTGCCCCAGTCGTGACATCCTTGTCGCATGATTGTATGATGGCCTCTCTTAATATATAGTGTCCTCGCTCTACTTGTCCGTTAGCGTGTTTGTTATACGGAGTTATGGTCACGTGAGGAATTCCTAAGCGGGCCGTTAATTGCCGAAATGCTCCTTGGACTTCAGCTCCATTATCTGTAATTACTTTTCCAATTACTCCATATCGACAATAGACGTCTTCTTCCAGGAACTTGGCTATGGCTTCTGCTTTGACTTGTCGTAATGCTCGTGCTTCCGTGGCTCCAGTTAAGTCGTCTTTTATAGCCACTATGGCGATGTATCCTGCACTTGGTGGCATGAACATGACGTCTAGAAACACCTTTTGCATGATGTGAGTTGGCCGGGAAATTGTAGGTGGAATTTGAACTTTTATCAGGTTTCTAATCTGGCATTCATGACAGGAGACAATGAAGTCGTGTACATCTTTTTGCATGTATGGCCAGTAAAATCTTTGTCGCAAAAGTTCCATCACGGTATGAATTCCACGGTGTCCTAATTTATCATGAGCCCATTCCAGGATTGTTGGTCGTGATTTTGGATCAAAGATCACTTTAATGGGTTGGTTTTGTCCATTTCGTTTATACATTCGTCCGTTTTTTACAAAGAATTGCAGTGTCTTTTTAATGAAACGCTTTCTGGCTTGTATGGTTGGGAATGTTTGGCTTATTTGTAACTGGGAGCTTTCTTCGCTATTCAGATATTTGAATATCTTACTCAGCTCTTTGTCCACAGTTGCCTGTCTACGTATTCCGGCTCCTTCGTCTGGTGCCTGGGCGGCCTCAAGCTGTGCGTCTAGTTGGTCATTTCCTAGCTGATATATATCTGGGTTAGGAATGAGCGATATTAGGGCTATATTATCCAGCCACTCGTCATCCTCATGTTGGAACTCATCGGGTTCTTCTCCTGGTGCCGGTCTTCGGCGTGACAGCCCATCTGGTCCTTTGAACCTGGTGGCTGGTATGTGTTCTAACTGGAAATCGAACATTAATATTCCCTGTATCCATCGATTGATGACTGCCGTGGGTTGTAGGTCAGACTCATTGAGCATTCCTTTGATGTACTTGGCATCCATCTCGACTATAAGCGCTGGTGCACCAATTAAGTATATTCTCCAGTGTCGCAAGGCTCTATATAATCCATAAAGCTCGAGTTTTGGTTATGAGTATTTGCTTTTGGTGGTGTTCAGTGGTAGTGACCCATATCTAGCTGGCCGGCGTGTTCCACGGTCATCCTTTTGTGATAGAATCATTCCTACTGCTATGAAGCTTGTGTCCACTGAGAGTATAATTGGATTGCTAGATTTATAATCTATGGCTCGCAGAGCAGGTGCTGACGAGACTTTGACTTTTAGTACCTCAAACGCTTTATTCCGTGCTTCGGTCCAAACGAACTCCCGATTAGCCCTTGTTAACTCTGTAAGTGGTCTTGCTAGCAATGAATAGTTTTCTATCCAGATGCGCACGGTTCCGCATAGCCCAAGGAATCCCCGTATTTCTGTGACATTGGTGGGCGCAGGCCGTTTTAGAATCTTACTGACTCTGTCTTGATCCGGTGTACGTCCTTTGGCACTGCATGTTTGTCCTACAATGACAGCTTCTGGTCGACAAACCTGAACCTTTTTGGGGGAGAAGGTTGCTCCTGCACATTCTACTCTATGCATAACATGATGTACATCTTGAGCATGTTCCCAAATAAAGCGTCTGATTCCTGGGTTTTCCTTCAAAGTTTCGGGTTCTCCCTTATAGTTGAGGTAAGCAGACTTTGGTCCTTTAACTCCTAGATCGTCTATGAATATATTGGCGGATTCTGGAATTTCAGGTTGTAATACAAATGTCATGCAGTTTTGAAATTCAGCTGGAGAATTTGTGTATCCCATTGGTAACGCTGTCAGGCGTAACAGTCCCAATGGTGTATAGAATGCAGTAAGGTCACGTGATTTAGGGTGGACTAGTCGTGCATCAAATCCCCAGTATAAGTCAAATACTGTAAAGCATTGGCTTCCACCGAACGGTTCAACAAAATCATCAATTATTGGCAATTGTCCCGCATCTCGGATTGATACTTTGTTTAACGGTTGAAGATCATGGATCATTCGAAGAGTTCCATTTTTCTTCAAAACACAGAACCATCTGCATCTATATGACGACTGGCTTGGTTCATAGACTCCAGCTGCCATCTTGCCTTTCAGCAATTCTACCACTTTATCTCGTATTCCAGGGGGTATTGGGATGTTTTTGTATTCCCAGGGAACATGGGGTACGGTGGCCATAATGTAGTCTGAGAAATATTCCCTGCTTAGCGTGCCTCTATCTTTTTCTTCGTAGGGAAGGGTTTTTTCATAAATACGCAATATGTGTTTGAACAATTTCTCCTCGTCCGGTAGTAAGAAATTATCTTTGTTGATGCATAAGTCATCCATTCTTTCCATGGTTAGTCGTTCAGATGGAGTAAACTCTGGTGGATGTACTGGCAATACTTCTAATGTTAGCAATGGGTCCCTGGGAATAACTCACTTGACCCTTGCTTCCTCCGGAAATGTTCCCGATACTGGTTTAATCTTTTTATCCACCCGTTTGTACATGGTAAATATTTGAGCCTCATGTTTTGTTTCCGGATATGGATCATCTTGCGTACAGCAGATCAAAAGATCGCTATCTTCGAGTTCGTAATGGTCCGTAAAGTAGGTTGCCATGTCTAGGCTGAGTTCCGTAATGTCCATGAATAATGCCAAGTTTACTATCCCTCCCTCGGTCTTTTTTAAATTAAAGGGGATATGCTTCTTTAATTTACTTGTTTTTCTCTTAGCATTTTGACTGAATATTCTGGCGATGTATGGCACAGCGCATATTGTCCATAGTAAGAATACAAGTAATTTCGTATGATAAATATAAAACGGAACGGGGTGGAGTGGCGTACGTGGATGATGGTACAGGCATAACTGAACTGGGTGGTTTGTGATCGAGGCGTAACTGCTAGGTGTACAAGCGAGAGCTGTCTGAAACATATTGGTACTGTTTGTTGAAAATAGTACATTCGACATGAAGGGGTCCATGAAAGATTCTTTCCGAGTTGGCTGAGTGGTGTGGGTTCGGGCGCAATGTCCGCTCTTGACAATAGATAGAATGATTGGTAGAAAAATTGCGATGCGTGGGGTTTGTGAATGATTAAGGCCGCGTTGCCTATTAATTGTTAGTTGAAAAGCTTCTGTGTCCCACGGAATGGTGCTTACTCTAGAGCTTTTCTGCCATAAAGCTTCGTCTATACCCAGAGTTGTCGAAGGAATCCAATGTATCGAGATATCCCTGCTCGAGAAGGCGATAGACGTCGTCCGGTAGCATGACCCGTTGGTTGCGAATCGTTCGGATCGTATTTGCAAGTTGCTCGTGACCTCCTGCCTCGAGTGTGAGTGCCGAATGATGAAGAAACTCATCGTCTTGCCAGGTAAGTAGCGGGTTTCGGGGAATGAGGGGCGCACGGGCCTCCATTCTTCCCTCTCGTACCCGTCCTCCGTGAAGGCATAACGCTTGAAATCCCTCGGCTGTAGATGATTTGTTATCGATATAACGAAAAAACAAACAATGGTGGCGAAAATAGTGGTGAGTGTCGTCGGAATCGGGAAATCCATCGACTATGTTGCGCCACGGCAAGGCAAGAAGAAATTGAGCAAGTCTGTTCATACCTTGCACCAGGTAATGCCGCCCATATCTCAGCGCCGATATCTTTTTTGCCCATGGTGTAGTGCGTATGTCCAGCGTGGTTGCGCAATCCGTCCGTAGAAACTTCATGGCTTTCGCCGTATCCGGGTTTCGCAGTGATTCTGCACGGTCAGGGTAAAGGCTTGCTAGGAGTATGTCTTTGCACCTTTGCGTGTATGGTTCCTCAATGGTGAGAGACATATCACCGCGTCCGTATGTCAACAAGTCTGAAAAGACAGTGACATCGTTGTTGTGGAGGTTCGCGATCTTATTGATGGTTCGTCCCGCTAGATCCAGAAAGGAGGATGTCGAGGCTTCTTCTATACCATTCACTATGCGCCGCCTATTGATTTCGGTGAAGACATCATGCGCACGCGGCCAGTCATCCAGCTGCAGCGTGGATGTGAAAAGGAATTCGGCTGCCAGCCTAAAAGGTATTCCTACACGTTGGTCTGCCTCGTTTGACCAGACAAAGCAGTTCACCGTGTCAGGATCAAGGAGCCCGTTCCCATGGAACCGCAAGGGGTGATTATCTTGTACTCCGTGGAATATCAACACGTTCTTTTGGCGCGGCAGAATATCTCCATGCTGGTAGCGTAACGATTCCATAGGAACGTTAGCCACTAGGTCGGACATTTCGAAGTCATCCGGCGATCTGAGGCCATGCGTCTGAATGTTGAACGAGTCATAATAATTGAACCCGTCTACTTTGAGCTGCCGTGTGGGAAGGGCATAGTATTTCTCCTCGATCAATTGCAGGCTGGCCGCGAGAGTGAAATTGGTCAAGGATTGGTAGTCGCAAGCATCGAGGTCCCGAGAGTAGACAGATAGGGCGCTGGATGATACTTCTGAACCCCCAAGACCCTCGTCTTCTTCTGACTGCGAGGAATCATCGGCCAGCATCGTTTCGTTGCTCATGGTTTGCGGACGCCGGTTGACGTCACTTTTCATAATGACATCCGAGTCGTCGGAGCAGATTCGCTTTGGCGCCGGCGTACCGACTGGCGACTGCTGCTTCCGCTTCGTGCTGAAGAGTGTGTTGGCTATGATGTGGCGACCCAGCGCTTCTCTCCTGAGTGCGTCTGACTCGATTGCTTCCGGACGTCTGCACTGTATGGGTGTTTGCAGCTTAGTTTCTGGAAACAGTGTGTAAATGTGGTGCCCTTGTGCCAGTATAGTAGGATAGGGATCACCTTCGTGGTGTATGGCCACGCTTGCGTCCATTAGAATTCCTTTCCGGTAAGGTTCCTCATTCATCTTCCCTGTCATCGCGAACGTAGATACATCGGGGGCCAATGTTACCGAATAGACCGTAAGCGGTTCCTCATGAGTTGGCGCCGATTTTTCTTCTGTCAGAGTATGATTGTTTAGCATGGCGTCTGAATATTCAACGGGCCATTCACTACCTTGATCCATGGAGGCCAAATCACCGATCTCGTTGTTGGGTGTTTGGATATCCCTTCCAGGGGTCTGCTCTGTTTGTTCGCCATCGGTTTCATCTGGCGGTTTAGACGGCGCAATAGATTGGGAGTCCCCGAGACTTGTTGGTTTTGCTTCGTCATCTGCAATAAACGAGTAGAAACAGTGGGCTTCAGTCGCATAAGGGTCGTCGTCTTGGAGCAGTAATGCTTCCACGGCCACACCGAGTTCGATGCTGACTCTCCCAAACGTTCTGGTAGGCAACTTGAACGTATGGTCGCAGTCAAAATCTACCCTCCACAGCTTGCTTTCGTCGCTAAAAGACAATGGTTTGGTCGTGCGTTGGGTATCGCGAGCAATCGTCAAAATCGACTCGCAGAATTGGTCCGAGAGTCGCGGCGCTAGTCTTGGAACGGTTTGCATACCAGGTGTGCGTGGCTGTCTGCGGGGTGGGTCGTATATAGATCCTGGCGTGTCTATTCCGCGTACTTTGGGAACGGGAGGCGGTTCAGGAACGCGACCATAGGTGGCCAAGTGTCGGTTCTGTAAGTCCAGAAATCTTCGCGCATCAGTGTTGGCGCAACTGACAAAGTCTTGATACTGTTCGCGGGTACAGCCATCCTCATCCATTCCGTAGTTTAGGTCCCAGTACGCGTTGAATGCATCTTCCGGAAAATCGTCGTCAAAGGATGGATTATGATGCCTTTGGTCAGCATATCCGGGAAGCTGGCGGCTGTCTATCATCCACAGCTGAAGCGTTCCTTTCCGCGAGATGGCTACGCCGTGATCATGGTACTGATATAGTAACACCCCAGGCATTACCAGCTGCTGTACACAAAGATGTCCCATTTGTAGTGGTTGCATCATGGTCGCATTCTTGCACGTTGTCTGGAGAACGTGGACGAGCTGCGGATCGAGCTTGGTTGGTGGAAAGAGCGAGTTCAATAGGGCGTCGTTGTGTATGTGTCGGTATCTCCGGAAGATCAAGCACATAGTGGCCCATATGGTCAGAAGGTCGGACTCGGCGAAGTCTGGTTGAATTTGTGCGTTAGGCATAGGGTATCCCTCCATGAATGTGGCCGCTATGGCTTCCCATTCTACGCTGTTGGGGGGGTTGAGAACTCGCTCTAGAACTAGCATCAGTTCCTTGTTAGTTTGAGCAGGAATATGCGCACAAAGGGGGTCAATGACAGTATGGTCGGGTGATACCGTGGTATGTCGTTTGACTCCTTCTGGAATGTAGACTTGCAAGCGGGTTTCGAAAGTGGCTGACTTGTGCACTCGCAGCGTTTGCCGATCAGTAGGCGGTTTGGCAAGATAAAACCAGTTGAGGTACGCTGGTAAGGGCCGGAAATATTGGGCGGCATGGCTTGTTGAGGGGTTTTGGAAATAGACCTGCCCGCGTTCGTAGGTTACGCCGGCGTATGATTCATCCCTTGGATCGGTTGTGGCATACCGCGGCACCCCG
This sequence comes from Strobilurus luchuensis, assembly GCA_019915105.1. Lineage (NCBI taxonomy): Eukaryota > Fungi > Basidiomycota > Agaricomycetes > Agaricales > Physalacriaceae > Strobilurus > Strobilurus luchuensis. Next base: position 48,258 of record JAHLMJ010000037.1, on the reverse strand, counting down.
TCCTCATCTATGGTGCCTATGAGCAGAGAGGGATATACGTCCTCTGTCGTCCATCGCTCGCTTCCGACTCTGACCCGTACGAAATTTCCAACATCTCCGGTGGTTCTCTTTTCAAAACCCTCTTTACTGGTGTTGAAGCCCACGTCAGTCCGACGTAGCACTCCCCGGCTATGAACTTCGACCGGATCAGGCTCGCATCCATAGATAAGAGCCACCAGAGCAGGCCCAAGCAGATCGACTCCGCTTCCATCTGTGATCGCTGCGTCGAACAACACTCCTGTTCGTAGGAGACATGTCTCTCCTAGCCGAACGGTATCAAAGGCGGACCAAACTCGTCCTTGAATGCGAATGTCGCGGGTACGGAGCTCGTCTGTTGGTCCGCTGCCGCTTTGGCGTTCACGAGCTCGATAATGCCCGCATGCCGTAGCTAATACTTCCTTCAGTTTGTCGAGGTTCACGTCGGGTGGCTCGATAACTGAGTTCGGTCGTCGAGAGGGCGCAGGGATGTGATGAGCTGGTCCTGAAGGTGCTTCGTGTGCCGAAGTGAAAAAAGGCTTGGATGAGACGTGGAATCCCATATTCATAAGGTCAGCGGCAAGCGTCCCGTATGTGAAGGCGTCGATTTGATAGCAAAGAGCATGAGCCGTATGCGGCTCTCGATCTGGGCCGCTAACTCGAGCGTCTAGCAGGACCATGTTTCGGATAGTCTCCTCCATCCTTTCCCGAGGCGGCAACTGTAGCGCGATTTTGGAACGAATTTGGTATGTGCCGGTGGCGGATATTCCGCGTACGTGATTTCGGAGGCCGGGCTCTCCCCATCTCAGCAGCTCGCTTTTTGCCAGGAAGATTGCCTCAGCCACTTTTCCGGCAGGGATTACACTAAACAAGTTCAAGGCAACGAGCTTCGGCGGGGGTTCATAAGGCTTTGCGGGCAGTTTCCCGCGTCGTTTCCTTTGTCGGTATTTTCGTTGCTCTCCGTCTTCCCGTTGATCAGTATATTCCTTGGTAATTAGGGCAAACTTCTCACCTTCATCACTTCGGTCCTCCTCATCGCTGCTATTTTCATTGCTCATGTCCCAAGAGTCCTCTTCTTCTGAGTCATCGCTAGGGATGGGGTTGAGAGGCGAATCAGGCGAATCTTCTTCAGCCTTGATGGCTTCGTCGTTCCAGTCCAAGTCCCACATCGCAGGCCGTAGATTGGGGAGAAGCGGCATTATTGTCCAGAACAGTAAGCCTGTCATGGTCTGGCCTCCCGCGCACCGGTACTGAGCGCCAAAGACAACGCCGGATATAGTATTCTCGTGGCCAACTCCGTAGGATGGGAAGACCGCTCCGATTCCTCGCGCTTCAAACGAGTGGAAGCACGGATAGTCTGCGGCGCCAATAATATCGTCCGTACTGATCTCTGCCGCGGCTCGGACGTACGCGGACTGAACTTGCATAGTGGCGACACGAATTTCGTGAAGGTCATCCTCGCGTAGCGGAGAATTCTCATTGAGTGATGTATATGGATAGACAGACCCTCCGGTCGTGCGCTGAATACCGTTGGCTAGCTCGATGACTTCGGTAGGTCTCGGTTCAGGATCCGAAGCTGTTCGTGTGCAGGATTCCAGAAGTCCGCTCAGCGATCCTGCATTGTTTTTAGTACGATTTGCCGTGACGATTGACACAGACTCACCTCCGGCTTCCATTGTGCGAGGCACGTAGGACTTCACGTGCGATATCCAATGTTCCGCGCCCGCTGATGTGCAGTGTGATAAAGCGGCGTGTAATCACCACTATCTAACCAACAACAAATCTACTGGTGCTTGTGGTACGGAACGGTTGTCCTAATCGTGTGATCGGGGAATGGCTGGTTAAGGTAGCAGTGGACTGATACGTCCGTTTTGGTGCACGAATGCGGGTTGTTTTGGGGGGGTTGTAAGCGAAGAGGATCTACGCGAAACACCTAATCGAATAAAGACTCAAAGCCGAACAGAGCTCGCCAGGAAGACGGGGACGCGAAGGCCGGGACCGCTCAAGGGTAGATGTTCTACAGTACTGGGGCGACCGAACGGACAACAGTGCACTGACTTGTTATCTGCGTTGATGCTAGCCTCGTGTACCAAACTTACTTCTCTACTTGGGTGTGACAGATCGTTCTTTTGAGCGTCGGTCAGATACCGTGACCACAAGACGTTCTTCGGCTGCTTAACGTCGCACCAGTTCAGGCTAACTAGGCTTCACTTTCACAAGGCGGTTGTCTCTGGGGAGACGATTGCTTGCTACTTGGATCCGTGCGGTATCTCTGGGGAGAAGTCCGGGCTCACAGAAGTTAACTGGGTACTTGACGTCAAGGGACTGCGCACGATTCTTGTCTGCGGTTCTTGAGTATCTCGCCACTTAGGCGTCTTAGGAGACTTTGCTTTGCTTAGGTTCTTGGCTGCTTAAGGGTTTGGGTGGGCTTTCAAACGTGTTGAACTTCTTATTGGGCGCGAACCCGAGTCAGATTACTACAGAGGAATGCTTTGTGGGCTTTTCACTGCGGGGCACTAAACTACTGTACTCTACAGACGCGATGCTACTTATACACTCTACAGACTCACCCCGGTAAGCTACGTAACTACTCGACGGCTGGATACGGTCCGTACAAAACATGAGTCCCTACTCAGCCTGCACGGGCAAAGGTCACCAGACAGTTCCCGCCGGCGCATATGCCAGTTCCTCTACGTTCAGATGTTGCGTAGACCACCCATGGACTCCGAGAAGCAAGGCGCTGCGTGCTCAGATAGGCGTTCGTGTGTACTTTTACTTAACCGGGCGCTTACCGGCTTATCCAGCCTTTGCACCAAACTTGGGCGTGAGCCCATTCAATCGCGAGCTACCGCCAGTGCGCATGCACTGAGATGGTCCGTGAACTCGAATGGTGACGCGCTGAAGCGTTGGGCAACTTATCTGGATGGCTGATACCACATGTAGTACATGAGGCGGGTCTTCGAGTCATAATCCATATGGATCGCGCCTCGCTGCCAGTTTCACATCAATCAGACGCGTCGACCGATGAAGGTGATTCTCTTGAGATAACCGCGAATCATCCCCGTTCGGGGTTTTGACACTGGTTTATTGTTGTCCGACTTTTGTCACAATGAACAATGTACCGTCCGCTTTTGGTAATGAACTCCGGAGGTTGTGAACCCCGCTTCGACTCATTCAATGCTGAGGATCATGTTGCTGCTGGTAGAGAGCCGTCGGAAGCGACGGCTGTTCATCCCTGATTCGGATGTTGCTTGTGTGGCGCAGTTACGCGTACAAGGTAAAAGGGACCTCCTCGGAGGGGACAACTGGGTTTATGATATTCAGCCCTGGCTACTGTCGTTCTTTGACTAATAGTTACATGCTTGGAGTTCTCTCCTTGCCCTAGAGAGCGTCTCCGTGATGACCTTTGTAGCGTATCCAGCCTTGCTTCCGCTTGGCTCTTAGTTGCATATGGCTGTCTAGAAATCGCAAAATTCTGGATTTCTGGCCATGTAATCTCAACATGCATATCATCTCCCCTTAACTTGAATGATGTCGTCCGCGACATTCCCGGATAACCCTAAGTCCATTCTGATCCATCGTGTTACTCAGCCTTTCGTGCCGTTTTCACGATACCGATCGGTACATGTCTTCTTCATGTTTCTTATGTGTGACATCCGGCGCCTCAAGGCCTCCTCCGTCTACGGTTTATAAGGCGTTGACGAAGTACGAGACAGCATCCTACTTTCATCGGATATTCGTCTCATGGCTCCTTCTAAGCACTTCACCGGTCTTCGTCCTCTTGTTCCCACCGCCTTGCCACAGGTCAACGCTCAGTTGTTGCAGAATCGTGCCGCCTTGGTCACGAAGCTCAAGCCCCTGGTCTTGGAATCCGAAGTTCCCTCGAACGGGGCGCCCAGCTTGGCGAAGCTTTGGCCCGACCTTCAACAAGCTACTTGGAGGTTGTTGGCGACATCGACACTTCCTCGTTCACTTCCCAACATACAATTGTTGGCCGAGAAGTTCGATGGTGTCGCTGGCGTTATCGCGGTACGTGGACTTGTTGTTCTTATTTATTTCGGCTGGCTAAGCCCTACTTCAAGGCGGCGAACCCAACTCTCCAGAGCAAGGACCCAAACTTGGTTGTCCCCGATTGGATGCCAGCGGTCATCTGCGACCTTCGTTCGCTTCTTGGATACATCAGCGCTGAGTGTGGTGTCAGCCCTCACACTCCCGAGCTGAACCTTCCCAACCTCTTGAACCCGCTCCTACAGACTTGCACCAAGCGTGGCACGCTCGCCCCCGACCTGTATCTTGTCGAGGAGGGTCACCCCATGCATCCCAAGTTCAAGTACGCTGCTGTGGCTGCCAGCGCCCCTGCTACTGCACCTGTTACTCGCAGTAAGGGCAAGGGCAAAGCCAAGGTCGTCGTAAGTGTTGTACTACCCAGCCGCCGACCTTTACTGACTGTTCTTATACTTTCTAGAAGAGCGCCGTGCTCATCGACGAGGTTCTGGAGGCCGTTGGTGATGGCACACTCCGTGCGGTGTCCTCAAACACCACCTCGCCCAAGGCTGTGGCGCCCGCGGAAGACATTGGTAACTTCTTCCAATTGACTCCTGGTTTTGACTGGGCTGAGGATGTCGAAGCTATGGACTCCGATTCCGGTGAGGATGAGTCCTCTGATGACGAGGTCGAAGTAAGCTTATGGTTACGCCCCAGTCAACTTTCTGATTCGCGAACTGCAGGAACTTTTGGTTGCTTCGGGCCCTTCCGCTAGTTCTGCGGCTCCGAAGGTATGTACTACTCAGCTGTCTTGCTTCTTCAGCCGGCTGACTTGTTCTTTTTAGGTGAAATACCTTCCATTCGTTGAAGTGCCCGGCATGGACACTAACCACCGTCTTTTTATCAAGGCCATCCGTATCTTGGGGACAGCGAGTGGTGCTGGTTCTTCTGCTAGTACCTCCACCGCGAACGCTGCGACCGAGGTCGAGCCGACTCCTGTCAAGCGCAAGGCGGCCGTGAACCTGGAAGGTTCTCGTCGCATGGCCAAAGCGCTTCGCCCTTCGGTCTTCAACATCGAGCCAATCCTCTTGGACCAACTCAGCAACTGTTGGTGCTTCCCACTTGTCGGCGGTTGTTTCTGACATGCCTAACAGCGTTCCAGCACGTCAATGGTTACAGCACCGCCATTTCCGCCATCGTGAAGCGCATGCACATCCTTAACAATGCGCCCGAGGTGACTGCTGCTTCTGCTGGTGTCATCGCCACCGAACACTCCTACCGTCACGAACTGTCTGTGACGCTCAACCGTATTCACGGGGAGATACAGACCTTCCTGCGTACTCGCGATCTGTATCTGGGCGCCACAGATGCCCTGCTCTTCCCTGACCCTCGGTAGTTGCGCTGTGCTGACGTTTTATCTTCTTGTTCTTGTGCTCGCGTGTAGCTACTAGGTAGAAAAACTTGTCATTCGTCGGACTAGTAGCCGGAGGTTTTCGTTTTTGTACATTTTTGGACATTTCTTTCCGTACAAAACATCTGTAGTTTTACGACCATCCCCAATGTGACATAGACTTATTGCCAAGGGTTTAGTGTGAAACAACAGAAGCCTCGCGCCTGAACGGAACCCTTCTAGCCTCGCGGCCAGTCGTCAGTGGTGTTCCGTTGCTTATCCAGCCATCACGAATCCCTAAGTTACTCCGTTTGCTTCAGGTCTCCGTGACGGTACTACCCGTCTTAGATGTTCCTTTCATCTTATAAAAGGCGTGCCTTCGCCTCGTCTTGCTTTAGTACATTATGCCCACTCAGTACATCATCCCTTTCGCCGATCTTCGCTTGAAGAGCGTTCGCAACCTCACGGTCCGTCAGTCCGCTGAACGGGTCTTCGCTATCGAGGGCGAGTTCGCGCTTGCCAGTGCGCTGGACATCTTCCATCGATCCTTGAGGTTCCCCATCGTCGAGCGTCAGAACAACGTTCTTGCGTTCGTCGATTGCTCGGTGGCGTTGGACCGCCCTGCCGTCGAGGATGGTCCTGATGCGATGAACGTCCCTCGTCTTCAACTCGGCTTCCTGGAGCGTCACGATGCTCCGACGGCTCGCTACATGGTACATGTCTTGGTGCGTGCCGATTACTTCTCATTCAGCCTTCATACTGATGGCTGGGTTATTATTTGTCCAGCGCCGCTATGCTCGTCTTTGGCAGCATCCGGGACTGTTCCTTCCGGGATCCAAGGCGAATTTCTTCGTCATGTTTCTTACTTGTGTGGCGCAACTGCGCAAGTGGTTCACGGGTCCTCATCCCAAGAGCCTCGACGGTCAGAACGAGACCAATTTCCTGGCCCGTCCCTTCCTTGAGCCCTCGGTGTTCTTCCCCGATGTCCACAGGGAGATCTTGGACCATTTCTTGGTGAGTTCATCTTCGACGGTGTCCATGAATGGTCTAATGCTTGTTCAGCTCGAGTCTGTCTTGGGTTCTCACAAAGGCGTCTACGATTGTGTTCGTTGGCTGATTACGCCTCGTGAGGCTGACTGGCTGGCGACTATCGTTCCCGACCTGGGCGGCTTGCCTGGTCCGGTTCGCGAAGTCGTCACCTGGTGGCCTCTCTACCAAGCTTGTCACCCGGTTTTGTTCGTCAAACCGGACCCCGAAGTCTACCATCGCGACTTCAGCGTCCGGGAGAACATCCCATATCACATTCGTGAGTACGGCCCTCGGTGAGTCTTATCTGAGTTCCACCTTCTTGGCTGATTTGTCGTTTCTTATCAGCGCTGTTCCCGAGATTCCTGGTGTCTTTGAAGGCTTCTGGGAGATTCGTTGGGATCAGGCTGGCTTGTGGGAGTTCGAACAGCTCCAAGAAGTCATCGATGGGCTTGCGCCGGGTCTGGTGTCCGACTTCTTTACTCGTTTGTACGCGTTGGAACATCCGCCTCGTTTTGACTTCTACACCAGCTTGAACTACGTTGCTTAGTGTATCTGTCCCCTTAACTTGCATTTGTACTATGCCCTTAATCCATCTCTTTGCTTGTGTGCAGCGCTTACAATCTCACACTTAAGAGGGTTGAACTAAGATAAAAATTTTTGTACAACGCCGACTAATAAGTCCCAGTAGATATCTATATGACTGTCTACTTTCGCTTCTTTGACTTCGATCTGTATTGTCGGCGTGGTTTCTTGGTTGGAGGTGGAGTGTCTTCCTCCTCCGTCTCCTCTGCTTCCTCTTCTTCGTCATCGCTCTTGTCAGCCAAATCTCGTACCTTACGCGTCAACTTCGCCACCTGCAGCTTCAACTCTTCGAGCTCCTTGTTCGAAGTCGTGGCTGCAGCCTCAGCTCGAGGGGCGCGTTTGCGCGACGGACCGCGTGCTTCCTCGAAGGGAACGACCAGTTGTCCATCCACGAATGCTAGCCTGCACTTGTGGTTTTGTTTGACGCACCGGTCGCACTTGAGGATCCCTTCGCTCGTTTTGCGATTGCGGGTGACGTTCCGTTCCCGCTTGCAGTCGTGGAGATACCAGAAACACTCTGCGCATTTGAGAGGTTCCTCCTTGGTATACGGCGGGTTGCCGTGAGCGCGCGCGATGGTCTTTCCTGCTTTGACGCGTGGTACCTGACTCTCCTCGATGTGGAGAGTACTCGATGAGGCGACAGGCTGCTCGCGATCTTCTTCAGCCGCTGGACGAGGTCGCTTTTGGCCAGCCACTGGGTTCGGCTGCTTAAGCGACTTGGGGGGTGCCCGCTTCTTCGTCTCCTTCTGCTTCTCCCCCTGCGTCTGCTTGGGCTTCTCCGGCGACGCTCGCGTACTCGCTGGCAGGACCATTCTTGGAGCCGGCGGTGGAGCTGGTGCAGGCACCTGAGCCGCGATTCGAGGGGACGCGGGTGGAGGGGTGAGAGGAGATGGACTCCTTGGTGGCGACGGGTGCGTGTCCATGTTCACATCGCCTTGCTCGTCATAGTCGGGCGTCAACTCACGAGGGGTCAACGGTCGCCGAGGTTCTTCATCCTCGCCCTCGCTAGCGTATGGCGGAGGGGGCTCAGACTTTCCCCGTGTCGACATCGGCTTGGGACTTGCTAGCGGTGCGCTATCTTCGTGGACCACTGGCGGCGAAGGTATAGCTGGCGTCGCTTCCCGTGCCACTGGTGGCTCAACTGCTGCTGGCGGGGGTGGCTGAGTAACGGCCACAGCCTGCACGACTGCCGTTGCCGGTGTCTGAGCGACCATCTCGACGCCCGCGGATGTGCTGGCCGCTGGCGGTACTATCTTCGTCGACGTTTTTGACTGCTTTCGTCGACGCGCTGTAGTGGGCGATTCTGGGGGTGGCAGCTTCGTTTTCTTGAAGAACGGCGTTTGTGGGGGAGGTGATGGAGGGGGGCTGGACGTCCTTGCTGGCGACGATGATTCCACGACGACGAACCGGTTATCTTGGATAACGAATTTTCGGTTCGTCTGCTTGTAGCACAACGCCGTGGTTCGTCCCTTGTCGAACTTCAGTCCCCGTACACCCAACACCCGCTTATCTTCGACGTCCAAAGATAACGCGCAACGCCACAGAGCGTCGTCGAGCGTCTGCTGTGCGGACACACGGAACGTCTCCCGGTCCACTACCACTCCAAACAGTTCGAAGATACGGTCCCAGATGGGGTGTACCTTCTTAAACTGTTGACTGGCGCTCCACTTCGCGATGTCAATGGGGAGTTGTCCTGGTCGTCGCAGATAAAGCAGGGCCATCGCTTCGCTGTACTGGAACCTCATGGCTGGCGGGAAGCTGTCCCGCATCCAGAACCTCAACTCTGTCTGGTCCTGGGTGTAGATCAGCTTCTCCTTCGCTCGATCCATGCCCGGGAACTTCTTGAACACGAAGTGGATGAAGGTGTCGAAGCGGAACGGCTCCCAGAACACTCGCTCGATCATTCCCTGCTGGGGCATTCGCTGAAGGCTGACTAGGTGATTGCCCAACTCAGCCCACCACGAATACACCCTCGATGGTCGATCGGCGACGCGGTAGCTGTTGAGCAGTAGGACCAGGCTGAACGGCTTTTCCCATATTCGCTCGATGAGCCCCGTCGTCAGCGTGATCCTGTATTCCAGCTTGATATCGGTGCAGAAGACGAAGCCTCGCAGGTCGCGTCTTAGGTAGACCTGTGCGGCTCGGTCCCCATGCGACCACATATTGCCTGGCTCCGAATCGTCCTTCGATATCCAGTTTCGAAGTTCGAGCCGTTCGTATTCGACGCCGAAGTTCTCGCTGGGCATAGACGGTGCGGGGAGTTCTTCGGCGGCGGGTTGAACTTGCTGGTCCTGCTGTTTATCCTTAACTGGGTTCATCTTACCACCCATTTAAACGACATACCTTTCGCCTGCCAGCTGCTTTTGCTGGCCCTGATTGCCTGACCTGCATTTTGACTGGTCTCGCCTGTTTCTTCGTTAACAAGCTTGAACATCATTGGATGATTCTTGTCTGTACTGACCTTCCTCGGCTTCACCACTTGTCTCGTCATTACTTGCGCCTGTGGGTTGTCGATGTGCTGTTCATGACGCGTCACTTCAGGCCAAGTGTCTGCGGACTCTGGTGGCGGCGTAGGCGAGCCAGGGAGGAACAGCGGGTCGTGGACTTTGTGGTCCGGAGGCTCTGGTCCTTCCGTGTCCTCGTCCCACGGCACTTCGCGTAGCTTGCCCGGGAAGATGTTGTGACTGGTCTGTTTTGCTTATCTTAGTAACTGATATGGCTGGTTTGCGCAGTCCACGCACCATGAAATCCTTCGTCAACTTGTACGTTTCGAAGTACCATCGTTGCGGGACCCAGTTACTGTCGAACGCCTCCAGCATTGCTTCGCCCAGTACCATGTCCAGCTGCTTGAGCGTGTCCCCGGACTTCTTCTTGATTTCATGCCTGTGGTAGTAAGCCCAGGGGATGACCGTTCCGAAGAACTCGTGGCGCGTGATGGCCAGGCGACCAAACCAGTTGTACAGTTTCTGCGGGTAGTCGAGGAAGTGGTCCAGATAGTCAACGACCTCCTGGCTGGGCACCTCCAGCGCGATGTCTGGCATGTTGGGCGCGTGATACCCTAGCGCCTCGTACGCGTCAGGTCGCTGCTTCGTAGCTGCGTTGGATGGTCCGGCGATGTTCGACATGTCTGATGGTTTGGCGGCGAGTACGTGAGCGCGTAGTAGTGGCGGGAGAGAAAGAGTTTGTTCAACTCGAAATCTCCGTACTTAACTTGCCCTGAACGTAAAATCCGCTTAAGACCGTCTTCTTGATCTTCGCCCACAGCCTCCGCGTAGCGGCCTGTGCTTCTTCTACCCAGTATTGTGGCATATCCGTACAACACTTGGTCCCTAGCCTCACTGTGTTTGCCTCATACAATGCTGCCGATCTGCATTTTTCATTTTCCAAATACCCTTTTTGTTCAGCTTTCGCATGGCTGAATAAGATTGATTCGAAAAATTCTCTGCTACATTATATGGTATTGGTACCCCATTCACTCTTTCTTTTCTTAGATGGTGTCCGCACCATCCTTGTGGTTACTGTGAATCAGTTTGAAGTGTAACGGACGCGTTTTGTGTCCTGCAGACTCGTTCGTACCATTACGGTTGTTCGGCCCGGTTAGCTGGGTAGGCTGAGTAGTGGTTTGAACTTTGTCTGGGTGGTTCAAGACTTTTTCGATAAGTCATTTACCACCTTTACAGCTCCTTCTTTGATTCTTTCTAGCCGTTCGAAGAACTTCTTTCCGAACATCTTCTTGTCTTTGCGCGAGTAAAAGGGGATGACTCTAAACTTCGCCACTTTGTCCCTTAAGACAGTTCCATCCAGCTCGCAGAGCACGTAGTTACCACGGGTCATTCTAGCTATCACCGCGTACGGTCCCATGAAACGTTCCTTGAACTTAGCATTCAGTTCTTTCTCGATGCGAGTATTTCGAACGAGGACAAGGTCGCCCGTGTCGAAGGCATGTTCTGGCATGGAATTAATGTATTCATCTCTGTACTTTTCCGCAGCTCGTTTCTTCGCCACAGTGACCCTCTTTCGCATCTCCTTTACATCTTCCTTATGCTTGATGAGCTGTTTAGCACGGTACGCGATGAGGTCACTATGTGACACGATCTTGTCTGGGGTGTCGATCAACCAGGTTACCTCCTCAATGTCCAGCGGTAAAATAGGGTCACACCCAGTTACCGCATAGAATGGTGAAGTCCCAATCGACCTTTTAACGGTGATCCTTTCTGCCCACAACACTTCGTGCAAGTATGCTGGCCAGGTTTCGGGGTCGCCTCGACACACTTTGAACAGTGACTGGCGGATGTCCCAATGGCCTCTTTCGACCTTTCCGTTTGCTTGCTTGTTATATGGGGTGATCAGGATGCCTATGACACCGTACTTCTCTTCGATGTGTCTTATTGCTTTCTTGATTGCTGGCCCGTTGTCGGTTACAATCTCCTTCAAGCATCCCCACCGGCACAGGATGTCCTCGAAGATCCATTCTCCGAGTGTCTCTGCTGTTTCGTTGACCAATGCTCTCGCTTCAGGCCAGCCGGTGAGTCCACATCGTGCTACTGTTACAGCGTTGTAGTTCTTGTACTTCGCATTCTTATCTTTTGCACCTGAGTTAGGCATCTTAAATGTGTCAATGTATGCTCGCTCAAAGATGCCCGGCGTCGTTGTGATGACGGGCTCGATGTGAATGTTCTTCTTCTGTCGCTTTTGACAGAGTAGACATGTGCGTACATACCATTTCACGTCTGCCTCAAGTCCTGGCCACCAGAATCGCTTGCTAACCAGCCGTTGCACTGAGTACTGCCCTTTGTGGCCACTCTTGTCGTGTAACATTCTGACGACTCCCATTCTGTGGTGCTTCTGGAGAACTCTCTTATGTTCGCCGTCCTTATCCAGCCGATACAGTCGACCGTTGCGCATGAAGAATCCTGACTTTCACTGCTCTAGTTGCGACTTTTCGAAGTTCGACAAGTGTTTTGACTGCGTTGTGCCGGTCTCGAGCAGCGTTGGTAACTCTGGTAGAAGTCGTTCCCATTGCTGCTCACGATCCGATCGTCGACCGTCGGGGAAGGTGTCTGTTCCGACCCATTCCTCGACCTCTTCCATAGCCATAGCACATTGACGGAGGCCAGAGAGCTTCGTTCTCAAGTCGTCAGGCATTTCTAAACCTTCACTCGAAGTCACACTTTGCATGAATCCTGTTCGAGTGTCGATCTTGTCCTTAAAACTATCGAATTCCAGCGGCTCATCCTTCGCCGGAAGGTCCTCTGGCGCCTCGTATTCGAACGTTTGGAGTTCATCAGCTTCTTCATCTGCTGGTTTCGGCACTACTTCGTCTTGGTCGGTCGCAGGGCGCCTACTTAGGCCGTCCGGGCCATGTACCTTGCCTGGTACATGGACTAGTGTGAAGTGATACATCAGTATCTCTTCAGCCCATCTCTGCAAGTTGGCGTTGGCCAGCGAGTCGACGTTCGACAACATTCCTTTTATGTACTTTGCATCAACTTCAATCTTCAACTTTCGGCATCCCAACAGGTAATACTTGCAGTATGCTAGCGCTCTATGCAGTCCGTACAGCTCTCGCTTGGCTTGCGAGTATCTAGCTTCACGGTCATTGAGTGTAATTGACATGAATTTCGCGAAGTACTGCTTCTTGGGATCGCCAGGATCGAATTGTGACAAGTAGAAACCGACGGCTTGATAAGAGGTGTCCACGGATAGTATGATTGGTGTCGACCACTCGTACCGTAACGGTTTCAACATGGGACAAGTTCGTATGGCCTCCTTAAGTGAGTCCATGCTCGCTTGTTCCGCTTCTTCCCATTGAAACTTAACCAGCCCTTTGGTCAGCCTAGTTAAGGCATATGCCTTCTTCGAGTAATCTTTCACAAATGCCCTGAAGATCCCTGCTGTCCCCAGGAATGAACGGACCTCAGTGAGGGTCTGACACGGTGGCCAGTCCGAAATCACTTTGACTCGATCTTCAGCGGGTTTTCGACCTTCATATGTACAGACATGTCCAACTACTACGATTTCTTCAGCACAAATGATCGCTTTGGTGCCCGAGAAAGTTCCTCCAGCGTACTTCATTCGTTGTATGATGCGCATCATGTTTGTACAATGCTCCCATACGAACCGTCTGATGCCAGGATTCTCGGGCAACGTCTCAAATGTACCGTCTGGCTGAATATACCTGCTCACCGGTCCCTTCACTGGTACATCATCGATGTAGGGCCTCGTGAATGCTGGTATTTCATCCCTTAAGATGTATGTGACATCGTCATGAAAGATGGGGACGGAATTCGTCCAGCCCATGGGCAGTGTCCGTAATCTGAGCGCTCCGTACGGTGTCGAGAAAGTTGTCATGTCCCTCGACGCCGTAGCTAGCATCCGCTCGTCGTACCCGACATACAGATCCAGCGTTCCCCCACATGAGAGGCCCGCGAATGCTTCTGCTAGTTCTTCTGTAGCAGGGGGCAGTCCGGAGTGCGCGATGGTGACCGCGTTTAACGGTTCTAAACTGTGCACTAGTCGCAGTTTCTTGCCATCCTTCTTGACCACACAAAACCATCGCGAGCGATACGAGGAGTTCGATGGCTCGTACACACCCGTGTCGATCTTGTGTTTGATGATCTTGCATACTTCTTCATAGATGCCTGGCGGTATGGCACCTGTAGCAGGCAGACTGATGCATCATAGATGCCATATGGCACATGTACCTCATGCATGAGGGATGCCATATAGCACACTGCCAAAATTGAAGGCGGGAAATAGCTGGGGGGCGGGGCTGATGGCTGGGAGCGGATGGGGAGCTCACTGTGTGGCGGAGTGAGCTCACTGTATGTCGGGGAGATAGCTTATGTGATCCTAGATGGGCGGGAGAGCCTACCAAATTGGGATGACTAGGGGTTGAGGAGAAAGGGCGGGTGAGGGGGGGAGGAGTAGGATTGGGGGATGGGCTGGGGATTGGGGGGTGGGCTGGATGGGGTCGGTTGATGGGCAGGCTGCTGCAGTCGAGTATCGGGGTGGGGTGAGGTTATACAGTGTGGCGCAAGTGGGGAAGAAGGAGCAGGGTTGTTGGGGTAGTTCCAGCATGGTTTGGGCCTAGGGTTGGGGTCCTAGGGTGGGTTCAGGAGCGGGTATGGCACCGTACTGTGGCGTACAGAAAAGGATACAACCGGGGGAAATACTAGGGATGATCGGGGAATGATGGGATGTGATCGGGGCGTTCCCTGTGGGGTTGCTGGCCTCAATCATAGCTCAGATGAGCTGGGGATCGGGGAGGGGGGGTAGCACTACCACACGGAAATGTGGCGCATTTTTAAAAGATAGGCGTTATATGCGCGTTACTTGCCACCATCTATTCCCACCAAAAAAAAAAAAAAAAAAAAAAAAAAATTGGAAGAAAAATCGGTACATGACAGAATATCTATAATTTCTCCATGACAAAAAGAATATCTACCAATGCTCTCTTCCAACTAGCCATCTGTTGCATATACCTCTCCTCAGCGCGCTTGTCCCCTGTCTTAGCCATCATCACATCAATGGAAAACCTCCAAAAAAACACTGCCGCCAGAACGTTCACGAATCCATTGATACCCTTTACGCGCAATCGCCTCCACTCCTCATCCTTCACCCCATCCAGCTTCTGCAGAAAACATTGCGCACCTTCTCCATGTCTCATCAAAACGGTTACCCCCTCCCAATCCCCCCTCAGTCGGTTCGCCGGCTGCAAGAATGTCCACCATCCTAAGAAATCCTTCTCCAGAGCAGGCGTATTCTGCGTGGGAGGCGTCCAAGGCCAACGCCTTGCTCTGGCAATCCACTCACTCACAACCGGAGGTCGACCAGTCTTGGCCTTGATGTTCCCGGTCTCCAGCTTCCCCCCCACTATGCGAGGGTTTTCCTCCCTCTCAAACTTTATCCAACGCCACACAAGACGTTCCCACTGCTCCCCATAATCCCCTGATTGGAATATCTTCAAACACAGCTGCAACTTGGCATCCACGCCCTCCCCTATACTCAGCTTATCCAGGGGGGGATGTCCAGAAGAGTCTGAATCAGAGGCGCCATCCCCCCGGGCGCGTTTAGAGGGAGATGCGCCATCCTCGTGTTCGATCAAACGCTTTGAGCCCAGCATAGCGGCAGCAGACTGTGAAGATGCCGGACTGGGTGATAAGCGTTGTAACGGGGTAGACGACGGCCGAGGAGACGCGGCAGTGGGAGGTGGCGCTGACGAAGCAGGCGACAGCCTATACGAAGGAGCTGGCGACGGTTGTAAAAAGGGCGCAGAAGACGGGCGTGGAGAAGGAGCCGGAGACGGACACGGCGAAGGGGCCGGTGATGGCTGTGGTGAAGGAGCAGAGGATGGGCGTGGTGAAGGCGCCGGTGATGGACGAGGCGAAGGAGCCGGCGACGGCTGTGGTGAGAGAGCAGGGGATGGGCGTGGAGAAGGAGCCGGAGACGGAGCCGGCGAAGGCACCGGTGACGGGCGAGGCGAAGGAGCGGGAGATGCACGCGGGGAAGGGGCAGGTGACGGTTGACGAGAAGGAGCAGCAGAGGAGTCAAAAGGTGACCCTGCTGGCGCCGGCGCGGCGTTCTTGTTTGAGGATGAAGGGGGGTGTCCTCCAACTGCGGTGAGGCTGTGCATCCGCTCGTCGTTTGCGTCAGAGAAACGGGAGATGGTAACATTTCCCTCCTCTGCGCTCAAGTCATTCTCAGCCACGTCTCGGTTGTTCAAATTCTTCAAACCCAGAGATCGGCATTGCTCGACGCCTAAGAAGATGTGTGAATTGGTATACTTTGATGGGAGAAGTTACTTACTGTAGCATTGCTTTAGGAACTTCCCCCATGCAGGCTTTAGAACCTTGCTATGAAAGGCCGGATCCGATTGCACAAAGTTTAAGCTGACGCTACCCTTTGTCAAACCCGAACACACCCTTAACAAAGAATGAGCAACTTTACTGACGACGGAAGAAAGTGACACATACGTCAACATCGTTAGACGACCTCCATCGACGGGCTCTGGTCCACCTCCTATACACGTGAAGGACCATCCCGTCTCCAATCGCAGGTCGTCGAGAAAATTCTGCAATTGTTCTGCAACGGTCTCCAAAGCGCTGATGATGAGTGACATCAGTTGAAACCTTCTCTACATGAATGAGAACGTACTCTTGAATTTCTTGAGGGTTGGTACAGGGGCCCTCATCCCTTCGTGCCGCCAACTCCTTGACCTTCTCCGCATAGAGCGTCTGCGCTGCTTCCAGGTTTGACTTCGACTTCATCTCCCAATCCTCCTGCACGGCCTTTGGCAACGCCTCGAACAGAGTCTTCTTGTACTTGGTCATTCTTCCTGCGCGTAAGCCTTTCACTTCCTCCTTTACCTCCGCCGTGTACGCCTTTGGATCCCCAAAGTCTTCCTCCAGCGATTTGCGAAAGCCCTCCATCACGGCCACCTTCTCCTCTTCGTACCACAGCTCCAACGCCGATATTTTGCGAGGTTTCTTCAACTTCTTCTGAGCCCCCTTCTCCTTCTCGCGCGTCTTCTTGGCCCGATCCCGAGCTTTGGTCGTGTCACTGTGGCGTTCAATGTACTCGATGCGCCTTTGCAGCTTCTAGAAGATGCGGGGAGAGGGTGAGGAACAGGTCAGCTCCAGTCAAATTGAGGACGCACTGGTATCAGGTCCTTCTCCCGGGCATGAGCCTCCTCATAGCCAGCCAGCGCAGCCAGGTATCTTTCCTCATCCCCTTCCCTCTTCTTCGCCAACTCCACTTGCCCCTCCCCCTCCCCCTCCCCCGGTGGAGAGTCAAAGTCCTCACGCCTCGGCCGAATTCTTTCCTCCACGATAGCGTCGTCATCAACGCTTGCCAGAAATTCATCCGTCGGCTCCCAGGAATCCGGGTGCTCCGGTGGAAAACGCTTGAAGAAGCCGCGGATGATTTTGCGAGCTGCGTCGGAGCCTTTATTCTCTTTTACGGCCTCCTTGTAAAATTGGGCCTGGGAAAGAAGGTATGCGCCGCGCTTGCCCCGAAAGGTTCCAGGATTGGGCATAGGTACTGAGTAAATAGAATCCGTCAATATAAAACCAGCGCTCAACTAGGCGACCAACTGACCCAAAAAAAGTGTTTGTGAGATCAAGCGGCCGGTGCAAGTGGGTGCAAGTGCAAGGGAGACCGTATATTCCCAATTGGGTATCTGTTCACTCTGGGCCTCCGGGGCCATGCGTCGCTGGCGACAAACAGGTGAACATTCTAAAAATTACAGAAAGTTGTACTAGATAATATTGTCAACCCCTTCAACCCAAGAAATAACCTCCGAACGCGTAGCCTTACACAAAGTGACTGTCAACCTACGAGGAGCCACCTCGTCTTCATAGAACTGTTGAAGAATACGCCTGCGAACGGAGTGAGTTCACATCAAGGTAGCAGAGTGAGAAATAACCGATTATCGAAAGCGATTCGTTCCCCGTTGTGTTCCACCAAGAACACAGTGGGTCGAGGTCGTATAGTCGCCGATGCTACGGCGTGACTACGAGCTGAGGAGGGGGAGACGGCGTTCCGAAGTAAGGTTGCAGGTGCTGTCGACGCGTGTGGTGTGGTACGAGTAGGCGTGGATGGGGCCCTTGGCTGATTTGAAGAGGATCGGGCTGGCGGCGGAGACGGCGAAGGAGGGGGAGGTGCGGGCTCCGATGTGTCGATGACCTTGTCGGCGTCCTCCTGGGCTTGAGCAAAAGCTTGATCTGCCCACAGCGCAAACATCGCCTCCTCCCCCATCATCTCCACCTGCTCCGTGTGGTTGTGTTGCGCCATGCAGACGTCTTGCCAGAATCTGCAGGCAGCCTTCCAAGATTTCTTGTTGGGCGCATAGGTACTTCGACCGCCTGGGATCGTCCACCTACACACACCATGTGTAAGCCTTCACATTGCTAGATTAGCGTACTCACCACACTGTGTATATTCCGGCGGCGTCGCCCGTTGCCACAACATAAAAATTAGACAAATTCTCTGGGCGTTTGTCTCTGTCGGAAAACGCAGGCTTGTATGGTGGTGCGCATCGGTACCGCATTGACGAGTGTCGAGTTGTGACAAGGGAGATGGTGGACGGGATCAAGAGGATTGCGCGCGGCTTGCCCATCAGATGACGCCTGGCAGATCAGATTTGTCAGCAAGGTCTATCAGGCTGGTATATTTATCACACAAGGAAGCTGCAAGGAAGTACGTATTATATAGATGATTAAACTACGCGTTATCTTCGTCGACTACGCAAATTTCGTCGCTATGAGGATGCTCAGCATATTCGTCATACGGCCCAACAATCACCCCCTCATCCTCCGGTTGAGGCAACCATAACGAGACCTGCTTCTTGTCCGCCGCAGAGGCGGGTGCGTCTGCCGAAGGAATTACGTCCTGAGACCACCTGTTGAAGCGTGCGTTCAGACCAATATTAGCTGCCCGCACGCTGGCCACAAAGGCACGCGCATGCTTAGCCCATGTCTGAAGGTGATTGAAGTCCTTCGGACCCCCGCTGTCCAACCGTCAGGCAAAGAAAGCAGACGTCTGGGCAGAGGGGACTCACCGCTCTCTCAGCCAAAACTCCAACATACTCAGCGTGTTGGCTTGGGCGCAGTCTGACCACGACCAATCTTGCACAAGAAGTTCATCATCGTCGATATCGTCCGCAGGGAATGACGAGTCCCAGTCCGGGGAGCCTAGCAGGGAAAGCGGGGGAGTGAATGGGTAACGACGCCGAGAGAGAAGGCGATCATGATCCAGCCTAAATCCAAGCATCTGAATGGGAGGAGGTCAATATCATCAGAGGGGAGGGGCGCAAACACGCACCTTGATCTGACGGTCGGTCAAATTGACCCAAACTTCCCTCATATAAATATCCAGCTGTACGAGGAAGCGAATCTTTTCCCCTTCGCCATTCTCCGCGGCGCGTCGGTAGTGGGGGCGAAGATAACGCAAAGTTTCTAGTTGTAGCGGATGAACGTCAGTTGACGCATAGATGACATAGCGGGAGTGGAGGTTGTGGTTGAGGGCTGCATCCAAATGCCAGAAGTCAGACGGCGGTATGAGACCAACCGGGACGCGAACTTGAGCGATGAGGTCGTCGTGGTCGGCGTCCACGTTGATGTTGACCGTGAGGCCGCGGCGATCGTCCATGAGCGGGCGAAGAAAGCAACAAGTCAAGCCCGGGGTAAAATTTTGATCTTGCGTTCCAAAGTAACGCAACTCGCCTCCTACCACCATGACCTCCAACGACAATGGGTACGTGCACACCATCAACGTGTACGAAGGTCGCCACATCATCGCCGAGATCCATTCGCCGACTGGTCTCATCCCGCCCGTCGACCTCCTCCACGCCAAAGCCGCCGTACAACGCAACTTGGAGTCGCGCTACGTCGCATATGTCACCACACGCGTCAAGGCTCTTCACCTTGAAGTTCTACGCCATCTTCAACCGGCGTACGAGCGTGCAATCGAGCGCCAGGAGAGGCGCCTGTTTGTGTTGGTTCTGGATCGTTACATCCGGGACGCTTGGGCGCCGGTGTCAGAACGATATATCAAGGTGCGTGGCTATAACGTTCAAACATTCGCACTTTTTGACGCGAATCGTGCTGTTTGCAGATGATCAGCTTCAGATTGCAATACGGTCGCCTTCTCTCGCGGCGTTGGTTCTCTGCGACGCCCCCCGAGACCGTCTCCTCAGGATCGGAGGGCTGGAACCACGTCAACGAGCCGCCCAACGACGACGACGATCTTTTACAGCAGAACTGCTCGTGGACAGTCTGCGCAAAGGTCAATCTGGTGGATACATTGGAGATGCTCCTCCCCGACCCGTACGCCTCTTCCACCAACAGCCCGTCAAGATCCTCACATTCTTCGTCACATTTTTAGCCACGAAGTTGGAATTTTCACACCCAACCGCACATCAGGAGACCCTTTTCTCGAGAAATGGGAAGCGAGGGCTCGGGCATACATCGCCAAGGTTCGTGACGCGATTGCCATTGCCGACGGCTTCTTCGCCCGTTGGGCCGAGTCAGCCAGCCCGTCTGAACATGCAGAACCCCCCATCGTTGATTCGACGCAGGCCCGTCCTTGCACACTGGCGCTCTGGGAGGGACTCGCTGAGGATACGGACATCTTCGTTCCTCCGTACGACAAGGAAGACGAGTGTGACGGGGTCGAAGAGATGTACGTACTCTTTGGGTGGAACGGCTAGACCTCTGCTGTGTGTTTTTTTACTTTCATATATCTTGTAACCAATTCAAATCCAAGTTTTATTTTAATGAATCGGAGTGAAAGCAAGTTACAAAATAGAATCAGTTTGAAATAAAAAATTTCCCTCGGCGAATCTGTCTGCGAACGACCCAGAGCGTATGGAAGATAACAAATCGTCCACCAAAACTTGTACCCCCTTCATCTCCTCAAGTACATTGTACCCGCGTCTCGCTTCATCCGCGTCGGCAAGACATGCATTGGTTAGACCCTCCATCGCTTCCTCGCCTTCCTGCGCCCAATCCAAAACTAGACGCAGCTCGGACTTCAAAGCGCCTGCCCCCTCCCTGTACTTGCGTCCGCGCGCGGCAGCGAGGGCGGCGGAACGATCCCGCAGGGACGTTCGGGCGTCATTGCCCAGGCAGTCCCTCATGCCAGCGTGAGCGCGCTCCAGCCATTTAAGGCACCTTGCAGCTTCTGCTGCGTTTGGTTCGGGTTCGTCCAGCGGGCGTTCCTCGTAAGCGTCTTGGGCGGAAGAGCCTTCTGCAGCAGCTCGGCGTGCACGTAAGCTAGGGGTTGGTGCAGATATTGTCAGCTATGACCAGCCATGAGCAGAACATGCCACGCACCGAGATACATCCGTGCACTCTTGCTGCTCATACCGCAACCTACGACGCGCCCTGATGGCCTTTCCGTGCTTCTCATAATGCTGTATAGACGAGCGAAGACGAGCGTCAGCGCGGCCTGCTGGATCGTCGTAAATTCGAGGACGGCCGCGTTTCTTCCGGGCAGCCTTGTAAGTCAAAACCATGTATCAAAGTGTGCCATATGGCACACGTACCTCATGCATGAGGGGTGCCATATGGCATGCCTGTCTGGCTGAGGCTGGCTGGGGAGCGGGCAAATGGCGGGATAGATGGGGGCGGACAGCGAGCTCACCGCATATTGGGGCGGGCGGCTTATGTGATTCTGAATGGGCGGGGATGGCGGGAAAGCATACCAAATTGGGATAGCTAGGGGATGGGGGGGAAATGACGGTTGGGCGGGGATGGTAGAATTGGGGGGTGGGCCTGGATGGGTGGGGTGATGGGTGGGGTGATGGGTAGACCGTCGCGGTTGGGTATTGGGGTGGGGTGGGGGGTGAAAAGTGTGGCGCAATTAGGTGAGGAGGAGTAGGGTTTTGGGGGTAGTTCAGGGATGGTCAGGGCTTAGAGTAGGGATCCTGGGGTGGGTTCAGGAGCAGGTATAGCACCGTACTGTGGCGTACAGAAAAGGATACAACGGGGGGAAATACTAGGGATGATCGGGGAATGATGGGATGTGATCGGGGCGTTCCCTGTGGGGTTGCTGGCCTCAATCATAGCTCAGATGAGCTGGGGATCGGGGAGGGGGGGTAGCACTACCACACGGAAATGTGGCGCATTTTTAAAAGATAGGCGTTATATGCGCATTACTTGCCGCCATCTATTCCCACCAAAAAAAAAAAAAAAAAAAAAAAAAAAATCATATTACTACAGGTATGTCAGATCTACCATGCTCATCCTCCTCTCCATCGTTGGGATCTTGCATGACGTCTATGCCATGATCTCCTTCCTCTTCGTTCTCCTCTTCGTCCTCCTCGACCCTTCCCTCCTCATCCTCTTCATCACTGCATGAAACATACAATATTTACACCGGAAATATGATAAAAAAAATGTAAAATTTATTTAGCATTTTTTCACTTCAAAATTGATAAAAATATCATAAAATTAAGTAAAAATATGCTAAACATATACTATACTTTAGTAAATTCAAATATATTTAGCATATTTTCACCTCTTTTTATGATATTTTTATTATTTGCTAGATAAAAAATGCTAAATAAATTTTACATTTTTCTATTATATTTCCGGTGTAAATATTGTATGTTTCATGCAGTGCATCCCCCTCATCGGCCTCTACATCCTTATCTATGCTAGGAGTAGGCTCCTCCCCCATTTCACCCAGTGGTACAGCCCATAATCCCTTGAAATGATCCCTCCACGCCAATTGTAAACCTGCTTGCTCTTGCGCATATGCTCTAACGCCCTCCTCCAAGGAAGACTCCGTGACGCTTCGCTTGGTTACTCGATCCTTCCACTGCGTACTCTTCCACTCCAAAAACTCCAAACATCTCCGCATCTCCTCCTTCAACAAAAGGACCTCCTCTGTACTGCGCTTAGCCCTTGCCCGGCTTCTGCACCATTCAGCACGCAATATTCGATTGTCGGTATCCGCCCCATCCTCCAGATTAATGGCGACAGTAAGCCAAATCCAAGAAAGGGTCGTTCGTGTTCTGCTGGTCCCCTCGTGCCGCGTTCGATGCTCAGCGATCAAATCAACCTCTCCTGCCTCCTCTTCCTCTCCTCTACCATTCTCCTCCTCCTCCGCTCCTCCATCCTCCCCATCCCCCTCCCCCTCCCCCTCCTCGTTGGTGCCTCTTCTTCCCGGCCCTGGCTTCTTCTTCTCCACGTCGACGTAGGAACGAATGTCGGAGTTTGCCAACTCCTTCCATTTGGTTTCCCATACGCCAACCCCAACCAGTGCCAGCTTGGCTACCCGTGCTCTCCGGTACTTCACCGCGAACCCTAACGCTCTCTGATGAACCCGGTCTATCACCGTTCTTGATCGATTCCCCTCCCGCTGACCCCGCATATTATCATTCTTGAATTGGACCATGCGAGATTTGACCCGAAGAATATGGCGAAGGCTGTTCAGAGCGTCCCCTAGCTGCGCCTCACGGTACCGGTTCTCTAGCACCGCCAGCCCCTCTGTGCAAACTCCATCTCGGCGATTCTTCTCTAAAGCCGAAGGCAGCCATAGCAGCTCCTTCTCTGGTAGGTCGCAGTCGTCTCCGAGCTCCGTGTTGGGTTGCTCGACATCCTTGAGGTATTGAACCAACCCCGGCATATACACCATCCGCAAATCCAACCACCCTTTCAACTTCCTGAAGAAGATGCGTCGCTGCTCAGCCAGCTCAGTCTGCGTCCGTGTGGGCCCAGCTCTATTTCCGCGACCGGGTAGAGTAGCCTCCTCCTTTGAAGCCTTGACTTTAATATCAAATCTGCCAGAGCGTCAACAACGAATCATTCAGTAAAAGGAAACACCCTTACTGTTCTGCCTCAAGCTCCAACCCTAGCTTGACGAAGGTGTGGGCGCTTGTCTCGTGATACACGGGCCCGCCGTTACGACGACGCTCTTGCTCGTCAGCTTCTAACTCCGCCTCCACTTCCTTCTCCCCCAGCAGCTCCTCCGGAATCTCGAAGGGATTGAAGGCTCCCTTTGGGAAGGAATCTCTCTCCCACGTAAGACACATCTCATCCCACTCCTTCGTCAACTCCTCGGGCAATTGCTGCGAAAACCCTCTATGACCCTCCACCTGCCTATTTCTTTCAATGACGGCAGCCTTGTAGCGCCTCGCCAACGTCTGTCCCGTGAACACATACTTGAGGTGATTCCAGTGACCCCAATTATCGTCCAGCACAAGCGCACGTGATCCAGGGCCCATGGTTTTTGTCGAGTTTCCCAAGATATTATGAGGGCCCCAAACTCGCTCGTTGACCTCTCCATCCGTGTATCCGATGCCCAGAAGAAGCATGAGGCAGAATTCTTGATGTTGAAACTGCTTGTGACCAGGTTCGTGGAACTTTCCAATACCGGGAGTTATGGTCGTACTCTGGGAAATACGAAGCTCAGGCGGCCAAGTGTCCATGCGAGGTCGAAGATTGATAAAATATTGGCAGGCAATGTCGTAGATGAGGACAATCCATATCAGGCGACAGTACACCAAGGCAGCAGTAGCAAATCCTATATCCATCGGTGCATATCTGAGAATGAGTAAGCCTTAGGAAAATCCAACGAGGGATGAATAGTCATACGCTTCCCCCTTCGTCAAGTTCCATGCCGATATGACCATCTCCGACCGTGCGCAGACGCACTGCCCAATGCCAGTGTAGCGCAAGCCCTTTGAGAATTTGGTCTTGGCCTTCTCGAGAGCGTTAAAGCCCACGCAAGTACTTATCTACGAGGCAAGACATGAGCTCCGCGGACCTTGATGCATCAATGACCAACATACCTCATCGGGAACCTTAGCTTTGCTAGCTACGTAACGAGTAAATCGACCTCGTTCGCACCAGTAGCCCCAATCGACACCGAAACCCGGATCCCGCGACCAAGAAGAGACTTCTTGCTCCTTGAGCCGGAAGTTGGCGTCCATGCATATCATCACAACATAGAGAAAGCTATGCAACGTCAGCAAAATGATCGCACACCTCAAAGCAACAAGACTTACCGAGCAGACTCCTCGACTTTTTCCCAGTCGGGGGGAAGGTTGATGTCGGGGTATGGGCAGGTGGGACACATCACCACTAGATCTCTGGCTTGCGTGCCATCCACCCCACTAACCTCATGCCCACGACCCCCCCGCATCAACATCTTTAGATGTCGCCACTGGAGCGTCATCCTCATAAATGCTCGGTATCGTGATTTGGGGACCTCCATACCCGTATTCGACGTCAGCTTCTCCAAAGTCTTGTAGAAGTCATGGGCGCCACCCTTGGCTGTTAATGAATGGAGATGGTAGAATTCGAGGAGGCCAAAGGTCGCCGCGGTACGAGGCTGCTCGTGACTGGCAGGATAAAAGTTTCGACGAAGAAGTTGCGTTGCTTTGGGGAGCTGGCGGGAGCAGTTGCAGAAGTCCAACGCCACCCCGTGGATACCAGTTGTATGGAGAAGCTTGAACTCGCGGTGGCAAGGCTCGGGGTTGGGACATGGAGAGGCGGAATGATTGAGTTGGATGCGAAGACCAATGATCTTGAGGGACGTTCGTTTGAAGTACAGTCCTGTCCATTTCTGGTCTGTATAAGTCTTAAATTCCTCGTTATATTGATACCACATACCCGTACACGATGACAAGGATGCTGTCGGTGGCGTTTCACAAAGCACGGCGCACAACATAAGTCGTTGACGAAACAATCTCGACATCGGAATTCGGGTAGACCAGGAGGCGTTGTCTTTCGAGCGGTACAGTCGGGACAAACGGACACCCTAGCCCACTCTCCCCGTCCTCGATCCCGTAAGAGCTCGTCCAGATAATAAGACCGATGATTCTTGAGCCAGGCTACGTTAGGACGAGACTGGAGAAGTGTGAGCTGGGAAACGCTGTATCAGAACCATTACTCACTGCTTTCTCGCTTCTAACGCGTTTCCTCTTGGAGCCCAACCCCGCCTGCCTGGCAATTCGAGTATCCTCAAACTCTGCCATCACCTCATCTGCCCAGCCTTCGCCATGCTCATCCAACCCGATTTCCATATCCTCCGGTGCCTCCCAAGCCTTCCCTCCCATCACCCAACTCTGTCTCCCTTTCCCCGGCGACACAGGAAGAACGCGTACATGCCCCCTCGAGTCTTGAACAGTGTCCCGTGCCTGCACCAGCTCATAGTCACCATCGTAGGTGTCGTCGAGTAAGCGCTCTCGCTGGGAGACCTGACTTGTTCGAATACCGTCTGCCGTAGCACCTCTGGAGCCAGCACCCTTGCCAAAAGTACCTCCGCCGGGGTTTTTGCGAATAGGGACGTAACGGCCCTCCTTAAAGTTGTATTCCAGGTGAGCGCCGTGGCAAAGTCCAGACATCAAGAGAGGAGCGGGTGAGGGAGGGTAAGCAAGTAGGTATTTGGCCTAAGTCAGAAAGCTGACGGCGTGCATGCGGCGTCATGCAATAGCACGTGACTGTCAGATCCAGGCCTTGGCAACATTGGAATCATCTTCTCACTGTTTTTGAGGCAGGCTGGCATAATAGAACGCAACGTAGATATATTATTACTGACTAAAGGTCTGAACTAAGTCATCCCACAACGGGAAGCGCTCGGTGTTACGCTGAGCTTGCGAAGCACGAAACTCCTGCCAAGCTTTGAGATCTTCCGCCGAAGCAGACTCCTTAAATTCTGCATCCGACATCATACCGTTGAGCACCCACCGAAACAAACCAGCCGCAGAGAAGAGCACAAAGGCAGACCGTTTGCCCCCTTGGTAAACGGTAATGTTACCGTGCTTGACCAACGCAGAGGGAAGAAGGATGAGGTTGCCTGGGGGGAAACGGACGACAAGCTTGAGATCCCATAAGATGATATGCCCGCCCTTGTCTGGGTCGAATTCGTCTAACGCCCACACGGCGCAAAGACCTCCAACATGGTTGAGATGGTCCGTGTGGGCATGACACCAGCTACCAGGCGGGAAGTTGATGTGAGCCGCACCCCACGCACAACCGGGCATGGGAACAGATAGCTTCGGATCATTATCCACGACGCGTTCCAACGTCTCCGTGAAGTCGTCATAGATGGCAGGGAAGTATTTGGCGAATTGAGCTGTTGGTAAAGATTAGAGAAAGATATACTCAGAAAAGAGGGTAAGCTTACAGTCTGCAAACTCAATGAGTGTTCGTATATCTTCGTCGGAGAGAATCTCTCGCATGGCGGCATCATTCCCTCCCGTGTTCTTGATCCACCCAGGATAGATGCGCCCTCCCCCAAAGGACAAGCCCCATCCGAGCGTCTCGTATTCGCCGCGACGGTGATGAGAGTGCTCGTCATCAAAACGACACTGCGTCTTGAATCGTCGTATGAGCTCGCGGATCTGTCTCATCTTCGCATCCCAATCGGGATCGTTGGGATGGCCAGCGAGCACGACGATGAGGCGTCGATTGGCATCAAGAATAACACGAGGGCGTCTGCAAGATGTATCAATATAGACAGCCACAAAGGCTAGAGTAGAAAAAGACAAACTTACCCTCCCTCCCACTCCACCACTGTATGCCCAGCTCCTCTCAATTCATGAAGACGGTCGATCGTCCATTCCTCCATATCCCACTCCGTCCTCTCGCCTTGCCAAGCCCGCATCTCAGGCACCTCGCCGGAAAGATCAACCTCTGCCTCCCACGCATGTCGACGCGCGCGTTTCTTAGGTGGCGGACGCAGGCGGGAGAGCAAATGGGGCAGAGTCTGCGCTACGAAGGCCGCCTGCTCTGCCTCTCGGACGAGGATTCTCTTTTTCCGTTTCCGAGGTAGGCCGATGGCAGCCCGAGCTTGGCGCTGCTCTCGGCGACGTTCGCGTTTGTGCAACGCGCGCCGCTGGTCCTCGGTGAGCGTAGGTTGGCTCCGAGACGCACGGGGCAGAGACGTGGGCGGAGACGCGTCAGCAGGAGGAGACGTGGGCGGAGACGCGTCTGCAGAAAGACGACCGTATGCAGACGGTCTGCGTCGGACGTGGGGCGGCTCGATGGGGGGAGACGCGTCAGCAGGCCGTGTTGTAAGAAAAGGGGTATACCAGTGGTTATAACCACTGGGCCCATTGCAAAAGCCAGTGGTTATAACCACTGGATCCGCTAACCCTAGCCTGATGCACACAAACCCTACTACTGGGTACTTATATTCGGGATATATTCCAGCTATATAGCGCGCCAGAAACGGCCGCGCGCAGCGCCCGCAAAAAAAAGCCGGCTCTTTCCGGACTTGCTCCCACGCTCAAATGGGGCCGGGGCTGGGCCGACAGCGGATTGGCGGCACTCATTGGGCGGGTTGGCGGGATCTAGATGCTCCAGTACTCTACCAGCCTGATACAATGTAGCTTGGTACTCCAGCAAATCAATTTCAACCGTGTAGCTAGCAATATGCACTGGATGCAGCCGGATACCGTACTCAAAAAGCTGTGACATCATCCCGATACTTCTGAATTGGGCCTCTGCCCGACGGCTCGTATGCGTCGCATGCGCGACCGTACTCACGTCGGGTAGTTGAATAGACAGAATTCTCATTGACAATCATGTACTGTAGCTAGCGATATGCACGGGATGCAGCCGGATATCACACCAAAAAGCCAATCCCGATACTTCCAAATTGGGCCTCTGCCCGACGGCTCGTATGCGTCGCATGCGCGACCGTACTCGCGTCGGGTAGATGGATGGACAGTTGGATAGACAGATCTCAATAATAGTGAGCAAAAAGAAATCGCGCAGGGGATTCGAAACTACGGCTTCGTAGTAAAAATGCGTTATTCTGTCCAGTCATCATCCACTTAGCCACGGCGCTTCAAACGGTGCACTTGGACGCGCGCTGCATACGGTAAGTATGGCTCACTGACACCTCTGTTGCTCGTCCCTCGGGCTAGCCACCGAGGGACGCTTATTTGTTTGTTGACTGTTTGCCTCCTCACTACAATCCAGTCGCGTCAAATTGTCGAACTCGTGCATCATGGCGTCTCACTCGTATGTGATCTTATCTTTGCCGCGTCCGCATGGGCATGTTGTCGCGTGTTAATGTTTCTCCAGGAATACTCCCACATTCGACCCTGGTTCTATCACGCCATTCCACAAGGGCTGGGCCAAGGGCAGCCGGAAGCTCTTCCTCGACGACCACCTTGACGCATACAAGACTGCGCGCCGGAAAGGTGCACGGCTCGGAATCGAGTATGCCGACAGCGTGTACAACGAATTTTGCAAGCGCTACCCCTACGACCTCCCCCACAACCAGGAACCCCCCAATCCGCTCCCACCGACACGTCCCGACGCCGTCTTGACGCCTTATGAACGCGACAGAAAGGCAGCCCTTCTTTCTCGTCTTCACACGGCAAATCATGTGTCTTTGAATGAGAAATATCACGCTCATTGTTTTCTAGGGCATCCGTAACTACTTCGAGACGCGCTACGGCAAGGCGACACCCATTACCAAGATGAGTTCAGCTCAGGTGGCCCGTGATCCTGTTGCCTCGCTCCTTGCTGGCGTCTCCGGAGTGAACGTGACTCGCAAGCGTGGTCGGACACCTCAACAAATGTGGTCGAAGGAACGTTTCTCTGGCGTCCAAACCGACTTCAATCAAGACTTTGCCGCGACCGGCAAGGATGCTCGCCGTGGTCGAATCACCGAGGTTGCAAAGACTACCACCGAAGCTTGGGAGAAACTGTCACCCGAGGAGAAATCGTACTGGAAGCAGCGCTCAGAGGCAGACATAGCCGAAGTCGCCCGCGCCAAGGCGGCGTCGCGTCAAGTTCTTGAACGGCTTTCTCCCGTCGAGACTCAAGCGTACGTGCTTTGCCACCGTATTCTTGCTGTTTCCTGGCATTGATGGTAAACACAGCGCGCTCGACACTCTCGCCAACACATTGCAACCGCTCCTAGAGGGGCTTTCGACGCTTCTGTATGGAAACGTCTCCCTTTCCTGGGTTGGACCCGAGCCGCGGAAAGGTGGTCAGATCAACGTCATAACGTATGTTCTGTCTTCTTGTCCCTCTTCATTAAATGTCGTGTCTCAAACTCATACCTGTAGCCTGAATGTTGGTGAGAACCAGGAATCTTCTCCGATGGCCTTTCACGACGCGGACGGAGACCGGGGCAAGCAACGTTACAAGACATACGAAGCTGCCCTGGGCGAATTCGGCATGTCCTGCTTCTGTACGTGTTTAATTATCGCGAACGCGTCATTCATTTCACCTGTCTGATTTACGATACAGCTCCTGAACAGCAACGATCTCGGGCCCTTCCCGGAACTGTGATGCCTGCAGCCGTTCCATGGTTCATGCGCCAAACGAATCCTTGGAATGCGCCAGTCTCCATTCTGCCAGTGTCCACCCCGCCTACAGTACCGGGTTCACCAATTGCCGATGACAATTCGCTGCCTGCCAAGAAACGTAAACGTCAGGCTGGAAAGGCAAAGTCGCGCAAAAAGAATGCTGCACCGGTCGCCCGCGATGACGATGACGCCAGCGATAATGACAGCGAACCCGACATCGAGAAAGCCCCGCAACCCCCGTCCGCTCTCCAGGACCTGTCCAACATTGATCCATCCCTCCAACTGCCCCATATTCCAACATGTGGACCTCTTGACTCACCGCATGGTCCCCACCCTCCTCCTGAGTCTCCTCTCTTGCCCCAATGTACTCAGCAAAGTCCTCGTCGTCTTTCTTTCCCTCCGACAGTCCCGGCGTATCCCGCTTACGTCGTTGACAGTTATTCCTTCCTCACTGACTTCTCGCTTGGATCGGAGTGGTCTAGACTCATCGAAGGTTTCATCCGCTTGGAGACCACTCTCCAGTTCGCTCAAGGCAAGGCTCTCCCTACTCTCAAGGTTCGGCCACCGTCAATTGCCGGCTGGATCCAACGCGCTCGGTCGCGCGAGTATAGACCCACCGACGACACTCGCGCTTTGGCCAATGGATTTTGGGCTTGGTGGTCTGCGTTGCAACCGAGCTGGCGCGGCGTCTCGGTGACTGACCGGCCATTTCAAGACTGTCATCGACCTTCTAGTCTTGGAAGGTCATGGGGATCTCTACAAACAAGCGGTGTCAACGGTAATTACAGCATCCTTGCTGTTCTTGCCTGGTGGGGCGAGACATGCGGCGACGACATACTTGCCTTGGGAGAGTGGGCTCACGCTGTCGCAGACGTCTATTGGGTGTTTGAGGAGATTTGCAGCACCGCGGCGGTATAGTTCATTCACTTTCTCTTTTGTTGTTCTGGCAGTTTAATCTTGGCAGTTTAATGTATGTTCGATTATGTATCAATTGAATGGGCTTCTCGTCTTCCATTGCACGCGATGTCAACCCAAATAGTCTTCCGGCACAGTTCGAGCGCCTCCAGTGTTCAACGACGACCCTCATCAGTACGCAAGGCAGGATTACAGCAATTTGTGAGTAGTCTGCTATCGTGTTCTGTTCCCATTGATCAAAGATTTCGGTCTTTGTTACAGCAAACCTACAAACACTGAATAGATGCCGCTGTCTGCAGATCAAATTGCGTTCATCGAGCGACATCGTGACGCGTATGAGTATGTGGCGGACTACGAGGGCGAACCAGATTGGCTCGATGATAACTTCTTCCCCTCCTTTCGATTTCTCTTCGTGAAGCCCGGAGATGATAAGATGTGGTACTGGGAGAACGAGGAGGAGGATAAGCGGGTGAGTTTCATGCATTCCACTGCCAATACACCTTGTTGACCACTCATAAGGCTATTCGCGCCGCATTTGATGGCCCACGCGCCGACAGCGCCTCGTCTGGCTCGGTGACCGGGCTAGATGAAGTGCTTCTCGCACAATGGAAGAAGGAAGATGGGGATGACTACTGGGAGGTACCGGGATTCTATCGGTCCACCCTCCGCGCCCTTCCAATGAGGTTGGGTACTGTCTTCTATGCCGTTCTAGACGGCCGCATTTTATCGTTCTGGCGAGACAATCCCCCTTATGGTTCGGTTACTTGGCAGTCGTCTCCCGAATGGGCCGCAATGTGCGCCGAACATATTGTCATTGAAGGAATGGACGAGATCTGGGACGAGGAGTCCTCATGGTGACAGCAATAGCATGTAATTACGCGCGAATTCAGACGAATAGAGCCCATTTTCGAAGCACGCGAATCCAATATAAGCGATTAGAGCCTAATAGGCTAAATTGCGATCCACATTCAGGATACACTTGCAACAAACTTACAGTTTTCCCCTAAACTCAACCAGTAACATGGTGAGATTTCGTTTCTGGTGTTTTCAAAACTCACACAATCCATCAGAGTCTCAACACGGTTGAAGCATTGAATGCGATCCAGACGCCGGAGACCGATAGGCTCAATGCCGAGCAAATGGCGTTTGTCGTGAGGCACGGCGATGCGTACTTGCATTGCGAGCAGCAACAATACCGTGGGGGCCGTGATTGGCTCGAACGATATTTGCTGCCATCATTCCTCTTCATTTTCTTTGACGGCGATGCGTGGCCATTGAACGACAGGGTTTTGGATAGACCCCAAAATGTGCGTTGGTTGTTTTGTGATACATATTTTGTAACTCATTGAAATTAGCTCGTCCGAGAGGCTTTCATGGCCTTGCCACTATCGGACGACGTGGGGACTCTCGTCTCAGCCATGGAGACCCACTCGATTGAGCCCAGGGACGCCCTCGACGAGCGGCTGGTTCGGACATGGGCTCAAGAGGCTGGCGCCGACTACTTGGAAGTCACGGCAAGTCGCCGCCATACTATTCGGGCGCTGCCCATGCCATACATGACCACATTCTATTCAATCGAGGGCCAGGGCCGGCACGGCATTCACTATTACCAACGATATGAGCCACCGTATGGGCCTGTCGGGAATCCTTACTTGGAACCGCTATGTCCGCCCTCGCCGCCGTCGAGCCAGGAGACTCTTTTGAACTCATGGGGGAACAGTAACGAAGGAACGGTCTCCAGTGGCGCTTGGGGAACGGGCGACTGTGAATGGGGCACTCCCCCCGTCGAGGGTTTCTGGGGTACGACGTGGGGACAATGATCTTGAGTCTGTATTAGCTAGAAAATAAGTATGCGGCGCGATCACTCCATAATTGAAAGGCCCGAGGATCCCGTAATTGAAAGGCCCGAGAATCTATTTAGAGGAGCGATCTTATCTCTTGCGTCACCCGGGTGTGACCTTCCCTGCCAGGTACGTTCTAGTGGACGGTCTAGTGAACTTTGTAGCCAATGTCGATGACTGCTAAGCTTTTCACCTGGCCTTATGCCCCTCGGAACATGATCCTTATGCACTTCGAACCCTTCTCTTGAATTTCTCCACCTTCTCCATGCTTAGATCCTATCAGCAACGATCCCGCTGTTGAGGTCTAGTGAACAAGATCTTACCTCGGTCCTTGCACCCATTTCCGATATATACAGTCGTGCATAATCACTAGTACTGCTGGCTCTTGGTCGCCTTAGATGACCGCTATAAATATGATAATAATGATAACATTTAGTTCTGCAATTCTCAGAATTTTAGCGTTACCACAGCGGAAGATATTTTATACGGTCTAGTGAACTGGAATGGCAAGGCAAGTACCCTACGAATATGCTGTTTGCCTTCGGACCGTCATCGAGCACCCACCACCTTTAACCACTGAAATTCCCCTCAACCCTCTTCTTGTGAGCTCTGCTCGATGGGAACGCTGCCCACGCTCATCAGCTTTGCCTAGCAACCACCACGACAATGCCTCCCAAAAGAAAATACACCACAGCCGCAGAGAAACTAGCCGCGGACCGAGCGAAGAAAAGAGTGTGGTATCACAAGTACGCCTTCCCTTCTATAGCTTGACTGAATGCTTGGTTGCTCATGCACATCGACCTCTCTCCTTCTCAAGGAATCGCGAACGGCAGCTCGTCGTCATGCGCGATCGCTACAACATTCAGGCTGCCAAAGACGGACGGAAACGCCGAGAGCAACGTCCTCCACCCCCACCTCCTCGGTGAGCGATAACTGTGCCCCACCGTCTCCCAGCTGTGCTCTTACATTCTACAGGGTCTACGATGAAGCGCGTTGTAAAGCATTGCTGCGGCGTGCTCGCCTCATCTCTGCGGAGCTGCGAGTGAACATCGGCAACGATCCCGTCAAGTACGCCCGCGAGATGCTCGACGAAGTCATACGACTGGGATCTATCAATGGCTGCTCGTTTCTTGAGGAGAAGGTCGCAAGCTTACTACGGCAAAAGACTTCGCTCCTTGAGTCTTTGCAATTCACACGCGAAGAAGCTGGGATGAAGAGTAGTTATTGGTTGGATATGTCGGCTTGCCATGAGGGACACGAGCGCGTGTATTTGTATCTTGCTAACATTCTCAAGCATGCCGAGAAAGGAGAGAAGAGACTGCAGACGATCCTAGGGCGCGGCGGGTTCTTATTCCAGCAGGCTTGAACAATAAATTCTGTTCTCTCGTGTGCATATGGTTCGCATTGATTCTCATGCCAAACGATATGCTGTACCACAGGCAGGGCAAGGCATGTTGGACGACAAGCCCGGCGATCTTCGTGATACCCGGCAGCACTGCTCGCCACGCCTGCGCACCTTGCTTCTTTCGCGTCTTGTCTCTCGCCGACCTGCCTGACAGCTGAGTTTCCCTGCCGAGTCGCGGAGTCTAGATTATGCTTTCCACCTATAAAAGCCTTCAAAGGTACGCATTTTTCCTTCCACCCTCAACGCTCTACCTCATTCGCAACTTCGTCACGCAAAATTTCTTCAACATGTCCAACAAGGAGAACGTTTCATCCCTTTACCCGGCCGTCAAGTACCCGACCGTAAGCCCCCCTCTTATCGTGACGCGACTGCTCTGACGGATACACTACCAGAGGGTCTTCGACATCATGGCGACTAAAGTCACTCCCCCGTTGTTCCCAGTGGTACGCCAAGCTCATCATTGTCGAGCGCGACGCGTTTTGACGCGTCTTTTCTTCCCAGAAACTTTTCCCTGCCGAGCAGCATGCGTTCTTTCGCGAATGGGCGCGTCATTTTGCCATCGCGATTCGGTGTGCTGGAGGCACGAAGAAATTCAGCCGCGACGGCTGGCCAGCCTTCCAGATCCGCATGCAAATCGCGTACAATCTGGCCTACCGTCTGCCAATGCGCGTTGACGAGACACGCGAGGAGTGGACGGCGCGTCTTGAGGCCAGAGACAAGGTATTATTCATCTTCTCGACGTGTTCCGTATTTCAAGTCTAATTATTTTCAGACCCTGAAAACTGGCCTCACTTGGGGTTGCCGGGTAATGACCATGCGGAAAACCAGCGCAGGCACTTACGAGTTCTTCAATATCTTTGAAGAGGATTGGGTCCGCCCCAACAAGCTCCATCGTCCACGACCACGGCCATTGGGCCCAGTCCAAGCCCCCGTTCCTTCGCGGCGACTTGTGCCAAGTGTCGTCGTCCCGACACTTGCTTCTCTCGGGTTACATATTCGTTCCCGAGGAGCGCCTTATCCTACTGTCACACCCACCAAGGCCCGAAGCTATCCTCGATCGCCAGCATGGTCGCCCGACTCCCTTACGACGAGCTCCAGCTCCTCTGAGTCTGGTAGCTCCAGTCCAGCTTTCGTCACGACTCCATCTTCCGTCACCACCGTTGACAATGAGGATCTGTCCGTCCCTTGCAACGGCTATGCGCCTGTCAGAGCCACCTTCTTTCGCGGTAAGAGGGTTCAGCGGGAGGCTTCTTACTCCCCTGGGCCATGGGGGCCGGAATTCTAGACTCTATATCGTTTCCCCCGTGTCGTATATCTTGTCGTATATCTTGTCGCTTTCGCTGTGTGTTGCCTTCTAGTTCATTATTGTAGTCATTTTGCTCTTACTTGTAATTATCATGCTAATAACAATGTTATGAACCGTTGTTAATTTTGTGTGACTTGACTTGCTCTTTATTTAAGTAACTGTCATTTTGAAGACCACGTCAGAGGATCTTCGATTGGCCACGAAGGGCTACCCAAGCCCCAGTCTGGAGGTGCTGCCGGCGGTGGGATCCAACAAGCCCGGTCGCGCTCATACTGCTGGTCTTTCTCCTTTTGTAGAGCCGCCTCACGTTGCACTCTTTCCCTCCATGCCTCAGTCGCACGCTCCGCAACAACCTGGAGTATATTGTTAGATCAAAGATGTACTATAAGTACAATTGGACCGACCTTGAGTACGACATCAATCTCGTCCGCCAGCAAAGACCAATCTTCCGCGACATTAGGCAGAAAAACGTTTGTCAGCCACATGTCGAAGGGTTGTTCGGTCCAGCGTGCATTCACGACGATCTTGATCTCGTCACTGTGTAATTGGTTGAGAACGGTCGCCATTTCTACCGACGGGGTCACAAACCATAAGAATCGCAACTGAACAAGAACAAACACGCACCAAGTAGTTTTGTGGCTTAGCAGGAGGAGGAGCAAAGTCAAGGCCTCTTACCTCACAGAAGCGTGGCTTCTCTTCGCTCTTCTTCGTGTCAAACATCCAGCCAAACAAAGAAACGTACTTCTCGTCCTCCCACTATGAGCTCAGCAACTGACGATGGTGTTCCCCAAGCGAAAGCGCCCACTCTTCGAGGAAAGGGTTTTGCGTATGTCCATGATTCTGTCTTATCAGCGTGAACGGTCGGATCTGATCCAAACTACAGACATCTTGAGGCGCTCCTGGCGGCGGGGAAAAACAACCCGAATTTCATCTACTCGTATGAACGCGTCTGCCCAAAGATATGTCCTTGTGGCTGCCACAAACGCGCCACAGAGACCACTCGTGACGGGGAGAGCGTCGAGCGCCCGTGGGATCTGATTCGCGGCCCGTACGTCGTTTTATCGGCCAGGGAATATAACACTTACCTTGCTCATACCTCTATACAGTGTTCGTCCTGCATCGGCAGGTCCCAGCGCGTCTGAAACACTGCACGTTACCAAAACCGAGGCCGGAGTTGTCAAGAAGGCGGACGCAGACGAGGATGAAACCAAGTAATATTATATCGTAGTTAGCTTGCTGGTTGCGTAGCTAGCTCTCTTGCAACCAGACAGTCTCCGGTCTTGATACATCCTGTCCGATCCGATGAGTGAGTCTTAATGAACGAAGTTTGATAGGCGTGATACTTGGTTCGAACAAAATAAAGCCAAATAGAGGTCCTCTTCCTCCCACCCCCGTTTTCGGGATGCCTTCCTGATGCCTCCCAAGAGCAAGAAACGGACCCTCCGCCTCGTACGTGCCGATGACGACGAGGATGACGACGCACTGAATGTCGCTCAAGCGCGCACAATCAACCTCTCCAAGGATGGCCGACGTTTCGTTTTTTCCACATCGACACCTTGTGCTCGCGTCGAGCCCGGTGAGACGGCGCCACTCAATTGGACCACACACTTTGTCCCGCCACCCTCAATGCCTCCCGTCCACAAACGACGTTACACAAATTCCGTGCGTGCGCACGAGCATGCATACTGTGTCGCAAGCTGACAAGGATATAGGATCAAAATATGCTTAATTGGGTCTACGACGGACGCCCTCAGGAGTTTCTGCAGGAGTTCGTTCAGCTGGAGGCCCGTGCAGAGGATACTACCTGGACTTTTTGTACCTCTTGTCACGACGGACTTCGCGACACGGTGCCGGGCGAGGCACTTTATCGCTGTCACGATTGTTGGGGATTGACGAACGAATGTTTATCATGTCTCCTGACTTCCCATCGGAGGAATCCCTTCCACCGGGTCTCGGTGCGCCAGAAAGTTTCTACCATTGCAATTCGGCTAACCCTCGCTCTAGTTCTGGAATGGGAAGTGCTTCGAGAGAAGAAAGCTCAAGAGTCTGGGATTGCGCCTCCAGTTTGGTCACGCTGGAGGTACACGTTGCGATAATCCCCAGGCAGGCCCCTCGGACTTCACCATCTTGCACGGGGACGGCATCGCCAAGGTTAACGTCGATTTTTGCGCGTGCGACCAGCGCCAGCCGACACGAATACAGATGCTCCGTTCGGAAATTTATCCCGCTACTACTCGCTTGCCGAAGACAGGTGCAACGTTCCGCCTTTTAGAACGTCACGAGAAACTGAGTTGCTCGGGCAAACTGTCGTCTTACGAGCACTACAAGGCGCTGGAGAAGATGACTGACGTTACGCGCGTCTCACTGCCCAAGGTACGTTGAGTTTCTACCATGTTTAGGCCGGTATTCAATTCGTTTTCAACAGCGTCGTTACAAGTCTTTCCTGCGTATGAACCGGCAGTTCGCTCACCTAAAGCTGCTCAAACGTCGTGGCCGAGGCTCCCTGCGGGATGGACGCGCGCTTACTTCTTCCGGCGCCTTAGCGATTCCATGCCCGGCGTGTCCTCGCCCCGGTATAAATCTCCCACCTAATTGGCAGGCTATGCCCCCAGAAGTGCAGTAAGCTTACCGTTCTGTGCTGCAAAGCCTGTTCTCACATCTGAATGATCAGATTTCTCTACCGACTCATCCTCGCTCTTGACGCTAATTTCCGTCTATCGAACTTGCGGCGCCCAAGCAGTGTCGACCCTGGTCTGCATACAGGTCTGGCATATCTCGTCGCAAACAAGCCGTATCTGGAACACATCGCAAAATACCCTCGACAGAAAGATGTGAGATTTTGTTCTGGTATCGAGTAGCACTCCCCTTACCTTTCCTACAGATAAGTTCTTGTTCCGGCTTCAAGACCTTAGCACACGCTGATTCGAAGAACTCGACTGGATTACGGTCGACCGGGGTCGGGATGTGCATCTGTGCTCGGCATGAGATAGTTCGTCCGACAGGGGTCGGCGACCTTCAAAAGGGAGAGCGGTAAGCTGCTTGGTCTAGCTCGTCGGGTATTTGCTGATCATCTTTCCAGGTACTGCAATATGGACTATATTGCATTGTCTGCGATTCGCGCCGCCGGACTGTTACAGCTATTCTTCTCTTACGATATCGCCTGCCAATGGTGTATCAATTTTTTTAGCCGCATGGAGGAGATCCCGGACCACCTCAAACTGCCTGGGAACGTTGAGGTCTCGTGGGGCGTGCCGAAATGTCACTGTAAGGGTCACAAGCTGGCCTGCCAGTGCCAGTTTAGCATGAACGTTCAGGAAGGCGTGGGTCGAACAGATGGAGAGGGTATCGAGCGGGCCTGGTCTGAGCTGAACAATTCCGCGGCGTCGACGAAGGAAATGTTACCAGGCGGTCGACACGATACGCTGGACGGGCGAATCGGAGCGCATAATTTTGAGAAGCTCGTCGATCTCGGTATGTTCAATCAGTCATGCTTTCCTGACATGTGACTGACGGTTTGGTGCAGGCGAAAGCCTTCATCGAAAACACGGCGCAGCTTTGGAGGGTTCCATGCGACACACTGAGGCACACGAATCATTCAGCGCCCTTTTCGAGGAGGACGTCATCTCGAAATGGACAGAGGAGGTAGAGGCCTGGGAAAAGGATTCTTCACTGCCAAATCCCTATTTCTTAGAAGCACTTCGTAAGTTCCTTTCTTCTTGATTTCACTGTGTTGAACGACTTTCACAGGGGCGAGCGAAAACAGCGTTCGACTAACTCTGGCAGAAGAAGAACGAAAGGACCAGGAGGCGCAGCAGGTTTCGCTCCACGAAACTACCGCGTCGGTCTTTCTATCTCTGGGAACCATGATTGAGGATGAGCAGTAAGGTTTCACTCATGCCAAATTATTGACAGTGCTAATGCATTATTAGGCGCCAGGTGAAACACTTGTTGGTATGTGAAGACAAACACACGTCCGCTATCGTCAAGGAGATACAGGACAAACGAGTTCTGCTCCAGACCCAGATCCGCCAATTTCGCAGCATGCAGAAAGTTTACATGCCGGCCGTCACTGCTCAACTGGCCGCTCTATCAGGCTCACGCCAAGGCGACGTGGAGACAGAGAATCTCTATATGCCTTCTGGCGTGGTACCGGCCGTTCGAGCCCTCGCATTGTCGGATGTCGGCGCCAAGGAGGAAAAGCTACGGGAGGCGCAATGCTTCGACACTCTGGAAACTATTCGGTCTTTGCAGCGCAGCCGTCGCTCGATCACTGCTTTCCGATGGAGGAATGTTCGAGGGACCAAACGCACAGGCCGCTCTTTTGCGATAATCAAACGTTTGGAGGCGAAATCGGATTTGGCGGTCGAGAAATATCGAGCTGCCCGAGCCGCTCTCCTGGCACTACGTGGCGAAGGAGATTGGGAGAAGACGCTTCGCACTCTCAAAGCCGAGGACGTCAAAGCTCTGGATAGCTTCATTTTTGATATCGACGAGCCTCTCGAAGCCAAGCGCCGCAAGACGGGCATCACCCCCAATGAGGTTCAATTCGGGAGCGGGCGATACGAGATTCCCTGGATCTGGCTGATGGAGGGTGCCGCGGGATCGCTTGACGAGGATGACCTGCACGGTTCCATCCGTGTCGAGTGGTTGAAGAGCCGGGCGCGAGCGAGGCGATGGTCGGAGGAGCTGAGGTTGATCGTGGTCGAGAAGGAGCGCACCTTGGCATCGTTCGCGAACGAGGTATCCACCTGGGAAGGTCGTACGTCGGCCTGGGATGGGCTGTCCGTTGCCGCCGCTGCCGGTGTACGAGCGTATGGCTATCGTCAGGCTGCCGTATACCGTGCTCTATCGGTCCATTTTGCGGAAATTTGGGCTAAGGCGCCCAAGAACCAGCAGCATCGCATTCCCGATCGGATCGAGGTGAAGACAATCGAGGAAGAGGAATCGGATTCCGAGGATGAGGACGAGGTAGCCGGCGCCCTTGCTGCAGCGCAGACCGTACATCCCGTAGATTAATCCTGTATTCATACAATGTAGTAGTACGCCCATGCCCCAATGTAGATGATCCCGCCTTCCATGCCGCCATCTGTGCCATATAAGGTGGTGACCCATTCTGGGACGCTGTAGCGCCCGGATTTGGAAGAGATTTATTGGAATGCTTGCGTGGACCCAATTTGAGGACCCTGGCATAGGGTTGCACTCCAATTGAGGTAGTTTAGGCATAGCGTGCCTGGGGAGGAATGGTCTGAATGCGGATGGCCATCACCCAGTGGTTATAACCACTAGTATGAGGCATTTGCTGGCATTCGACCCAGTGGTTATAACCACTGAATATGGCAAGAGCCTCAGTGGTTATAACCACTGGGATTCCCCTTTTCTTGCTGCAATGGTTGGCGTCAGCAGAGCGGGCGCCGTCTTCGTCGTCTTCCTCTGACGCAGAGTACTCGATGAGAGCAAGATCGTCGTCCAGGTGAGAGGCGTCGGGGGCCGGAGAAAGCCCAGGAGAGTGGACTGGAGAATTGGTGAGGGATGGGGGTGGAGACAGAGGCGACGGCGTGGCCGTCCGCGTATAGACGTCGTCGTCCCCTTCACCCTGCCGCGCCTCAAGCTCGGCGAGGCGGATTTTAACGAGCTCCTCAACGGCGGCGTTCGGGACGACGATGGGAGGCAGGGCTGGCCCGGTATACGGCGAAAAAATGCGCTGAGACCGTGTGCGGCGAGCTACCAGATACAAATCAGCCATGCTATAAGCCCCTTCCAAAAAAAAAAAAAAACAAAAAACGTATAGTACAAGGCGTAGACGGCCCGCCGCGAGGGCTAGCCGAGCTACGTGACGCTGCAGCCTACGAGCCCTCCAAGTGCGTTAGCTTTCGGAGTGCAGCGCCGGGGGAAATGTAGACGACGAAATAGAGCGCAAAAAAGGCGACGCACCCGGTATGTCCATGTCGGTGAGCAAAACCAACCAAGCTGGTGACGTGACGAACATGAGCGCGCCCAGCGTTACTCCCCGCGAAGCGTTGAACAGTTACGTTCGACGTTTAATCCTCGCGTGCAGATTGACTACATCATCCTGGAAGTTAATGAAAATAGTTATTTGGCTGAAGAAGGAGCTAGTGATGTGTGAAATACCTTCAACGCCCGCAAGGATCAGGCCACGATTAGGCACCTGTTGAGCTATGTGGTCCGAGGAGCCATCCACGTCTGTTCAATCAATAGTCCTACTCGCGGGAGTAGACATATGGCATACCAAGCAGTATTTCAGGTATGTGGAACTCTTGAAAAGCATTTTGATGCTCAAAGATCAACGGCGCCATGACTTGGTACGTGCTGAACCAAGTTGGAGGAAAGTTGTTGAAGCATTCATTCTTAACTTGAGCAGCTTCGGAGTCCGCCAAATCATGTGGCCTTAGTGGACGTTTCAAAGGCGTCAAAGACTCTATTATGTAGGAGGCTTAAATTTTAATTTTTTTTCACAGGTATCTGAGCTTTCTAAACAAAGGGATTAAAGGTCGAACAATCTGGGTCTTGCGCGGACTTGTACGACATTTGATCAAATGCGATCGGCCTCAAGATCGCCTCTAACCCGGACACCACCACGACGGAATCAACATGCCCTTCCGGAAGAAACGCGGCCGTCCTCGAATTTACGACGATCCAGCAGGCCGCGCTGACGCTCGTCTTCGCTCGTCTATACAGCATTATGAGAAGCACGGAAAGGCCATCAGGGCGCGTCGTAGGTTGCGGTATGAGCAGCAAGAGTGCACGGATGTATCTCGGTGCGTGGCATGTTCTGCTCATGGCTGGTCATAGCTGACAATATCTGCACCAACCCCTAGCTTACGTGCACGCCGAGCTGCTGCAGAAGGCTCTTCCGCCCAAGACGCTTACGAGGAACGCCCGCTGGACGAACCCGAACCAAACGCAGCAGAAGCTGCAAGGTGCCTTAAATGGCTGGAGCGCGCTCACGCTGGCATGAGGGACTGCCTGGGCAATGACGCCCGAACGTCCCTGCGGGATCGTTCCGCCGCCCTCGCTGCCGCGCGCGGACGCAAGTACAGGGAGGGGGCAGGCGCTTTGAAGTCCGAGCTGCGTCTAGTTTTGGATTGGGCGCAGGAAGGCGAGGAAGCGATGGAGGGTCTAACCAATAGATGT
Organism: Strobilurus luchuensis; assembly: GCA_019915105.1. Classification (NCBI taxonomy): domain Eukaryota; kingdom Fungi; phylum Basidiomycota; class Agaricomycetes; order Agaricales; family Physalacriaceae; genus Strobilurus; species Strobilurus luchuensis. The sequence goes on along the minus strand of JAHLMJ010000037.1, from coordinate 5,856 downwards.
CTTGCCGACGCGGATGAAGCGAGACGCGGGTACAATGTACTTGAGGAGATGAAGGGGGTACAAGTTTTGGTGGACGATTTGTTATCTTCCATACGCTCTGGGTCGTTCGCAGACAGATTCGCCGAGGGAAATTTTTTATTTCAAACTGATTCTATTTTGTAACTTGCTTTCACTCCGATTCATTGAGATAAAACTTGGATTTGAATTGGTTACAAGATATATGAAAGTAAAAAAACACACAGCAGAGGTCTAGCCGTTCCACCCAAAGAGTACGTACATCTCTTCGACCCCGTCACACTCGTCTTCCTCGTCGTACGGAGGAACGAAGATGTCCGTATCCTCAGCGAGTCCCTCCCAGAGCGCCAGTGTGCAAGGACGGGCCTGCGTCGAATCAACGATGGGGGGTTCTGCATGTTCAGACGGGCTGGCTGACTCGGCCCAACGGGCGAAGAAGCCGTCGGCAATGGCAATCGCGTCACGAACCTTGGCGATGTATGCCCGAGCCCTCGCTTCCCATTTCTCGAGAAAAGGGTCTCCTGATGTGCGGTTGGGCGTGAAAATTCCAACTTCGTGGCTAAAAATGTGACGAAGAATGTGAGGATCTTGACGGGCTGTTGGTGGAAGAGGCGTACGGGTCGGGGAGGAGCATCTCCAATGTATCCACCAGATTGACCTTTGCGCAGACTGTCCACGAGCAGTTCTGCTGTAAAAGATCGTCGTCGTTGTTGGGCGGCTCGTTGACGTGGTTCCAGCCCTCCGATCCTGAGGAGACGGTCTCGGGGGGCGTCGCAGAGAACCAACGCCGCGAGAGAAGGCGACCGTATTGCAATCTGAAGCTGATCATCTGCAAACAGCACGATTCGCGTCAAAAAGTGCGAATGTTTGAACGTTATAGCCACGCACCTTGATATATCATTCTGACACCGGCGCCCAAGCGTCCCGGATGTAACGATCCAGAACCAACACAAACAGGCGCCTCTCCTGGCGCTCGATTGCACGCTCGTACGCCGGTTGAAGATGGCGTAGAACTTCAAGGTGAAGAGCCTTGACGCGTGTGGTGACATATGCGACGTAGCGCGACTCCAAGTTGCGTTGTACGGCGGCTTTGGCGTGGAGGAGGTCGACGGGCGGGATGAGACCAGTCGGCGAATGGATCTCGGCGATGATGTGGCGACCTTCGTACACGTTGATGGTGTGCACGTACCCATTGTCGTTGGAGGTCATGGTGGTAGGAGGCGAGTTGCGTTACTTTGGAACGCAAGATCAAAATTTTACCCCGGCTTGACTTGTTGCTTTCTTCGCCCCTCATCGATCGCCGCGGCCTCACGGTCAACATCAACGTGGACGCCGACCACGACGACCTCATCGCTCAAGTTCGCGTCCCGGTTGGTCTCATACCGCCGTCTGACTTCTGGCATTTGGATGCAGCCCTCAACCACAACCTCCACTCCCGCTATGTCATCTATGCGTCAACTGACGTTCATCCGCTACAACTAGAAACTTTGCGTTATCTTCGCCCCCACTACCGACGCGCCGCGGAGAATGGCGAAGGGGAAAAGATTCGCTTCCTCGTACAGCTGGATATTTATATGAGGGAAGTTTGGGTCAATTTGACCGACCGTCAGATCAAGGTGCGTGTTTGCGCCCCTCCCCTCTGATGATATTGACCTCCTCCCATTCAGATGCTTGGATTTAGGCTGGATCATGATCGCCTTCTCTCTCGGCGTCGTTACCCATTCACTCCCCCGCTTTCCCTGCTAGGCTCCCCGGACTGGGACTCGTCATTCCCTGCGGACGATATCGACGATGATGAACTTCTTGTGCAAGATTGGTCGTGGTCAGACTGCGCCCAAGCCAACACGCTGAGTATGTTGGAGTTTTGGCTGAGAGAGCGGTGAGTCCCCTCTGCCCAGACGTCTGCTTTCTTTGCCTGACGGTTGGACAGCGGGGGTCCGAAGGACTTCAATCACCTTCAGACATGGGCTAAGCATGCGCGTGCCTTTGTGGCCAGCGTGCGGGCAGCTAATATTGGTCTGAACGCACGCTTCAACAGGTGGTCTCAGGACGTAATTCCTTCGGCAGACGCACCCGCCTCTGCGGCGGACAAGAAGCAGGTCTCGTTATGGTTGCCTCAACCGGAGGATGAGGGGGTGATTGTTGGGCCGTATGACGAATATGCTGAGCATCCTCATAGCGACGAAATTTGCGTAGTCGACGAAGATAACGCGTAGTTTAATCATCTATATAATACGTACTTCCTTGCAGCTTCCTTGTGTGATAAATATACCAGCCTGATAGACCTTGCTGACAAATCTGATCTGCCAGGCGTCATCTGATGGGCAAGCCGCGCGCAATCCTCTTGATCCCGTCCACCATCTCCCTTGTCACAACTCGACACTCGTCAATGCGGTACCGATGCGCACCACCATACAAGCCTGCGTTTTCCGACAGAGACAAACGCCCAGAGAATTTGTCTAATTTTTATGTTGTGGCAACGGGCGACGCCGCCGGAATATACACAGTGTGGTGAGTACGCTAATCTAGCAATGTGAAGGCTTACACATGGTGTGTGTAGGTGGACGATCCCAGGCGGTCGAAGTACCTATGCGCCCAACAAGAAATCTTGGAAGGCTGCCTGCAGATTCTGGCAAGACGTCTGCATGGCGCAACACAACCACACGGAGCAGGTGGAGATGATGGGGGAGGAGGCGATGTTTGCGCTGTGGGCAGATCAAGCTTTTGCTCAAGCCCAGGAGGACGCCGACAAGGTCATCGACACATCGGAGCCCGCACCCCCCCCTCCTTCGCCGTCTCCGCCGCCAGCCCGATCCTCTTCAAATCAGCCAAGGGCCCCATCCACGCCTACTCGTACCACACCACACGCGTCGACAGCACCTGCAACCTTACTTCGGAACGCCGTCTCCCCCTCCTCAGCTCGTAGTCACGCCGTAGCATCGGCGACTATACGACCTCGACCCACTGTGTTCTTGGTGGAACACAACGGGGAACGAATCGCTTTCGATAATCGGTTATTTCTCACTCTGCTACCTTGATGTGAACTCACTCCGTTCGCAGGCGTATTCTTCAACAGTTCTATGAAGACGAGGTGGCTCCTCGTAGGTTGACAGTCACTTTGTGTAAGGCTACGCGTTCGGAGGTTATTTCTTGGGTTGAAGGGGTTGACAATATTATCTAGTACAACTTTCTGTAATTTTTAGAATGTTCACCTGTTTGTCGCCAGCGACGCATGGCCCCGGAGGCCCAGAGTGAACAGATACCCAATTGGGAATATACGGTCTCCCTTGCACTTGCACCCACTTGCACCGGCCGCTTGATCTCACAAACACTTTTTTTGGGTCAGTTGGTCGCCTAGTTGAGCGCTGGTTTTATATTGACGGATTCTATTTACTCAGTACCTATGCCCAATCCTGGAACCTTTCGGGGCAAGCGCGGCGCATACCTTCTTTCCCAGGCCCAATTTTACAAGGAGGCCGTAAAAGAGAATAAAGGCTCCGACGCAGCTCGCAAAATCATCCGCGGCTTCTTCAAGCGTTTTCCACCGGAGCACCCGGATTCCTGGGAGCCGACGGACGAATTTCTGGCAAGCGTTGATGACGACGCTATCGTGGAGGAAAGAATTCGGCCGAGGCGTGAGGACTTTGACTCTCCACCGGGGAGGGGGAGGGGGAGGGGCAAGTGGAGTTGGCGAAGAAGAGGGAAGGGGATGAGGAAAGATACCTGGCTGCGCTGGCTGGCTATGAGGAGGCTCATGCCCGGGAGAAGGACCTGATACCAGTGCGTCCTCAATTTGACTGGAGCTGACCTGTTCCTCACCCTCTCCCCGCATCTTCTAGAAGCTGCAAAGGTGCATCGAGTACATTGAACGCCACAGTGACACGACCAAAGCTCGGGATCGGGCCAAGAAGACGCGCGAGAAGAGAAGGGGGCTCAGAAGAAGTTGAAGAAACCTCGCAAAATATCGGCGTTGGAGCTGTGGTACGAAGAGGAGAAGGTGGCCGTGATGGAGGGCTTTCGCAAATCGCTGGAGGAAGACTTTGGGGATCCAAAGGCGTACACGGCGGAGGTAAAGGAGGAAGTGAAAGGCTTACGCGCAGGAAGAATGACCAAGTACAAGAAGACTCTGTTCGAGGCGTTGCCAAAGGCCGTGCAGGAGGATTGGGAGATGAAGTCGAAGTCGAACCTGGAAGCAGCGCAGACGCTCTATGCGGAGAAGGTCAAGGAGTTGGCGGCACGAAGGGATGAGGGCCCCTGTACCAACCCTCAAGAAATTCAAGAGTACGTTCTCATTCATGTAGAGAAGGTTTCAACTGATGTCACTCATCATCAGCGCTTTGGAGACCGTTGCAGAACAATTGCAGAATTTTCTCGACGACCTGCGATTGGAGACGGGATGGTCCTTCACGTGTATAGGAGGTGGACCAGAGCCCGTCGATGGAGGTCGTCTAACGATGTTGACGTATGTGTCACTTTCTTCCGTCGTCAGTAAAGTTGCTCATTCTTTGTTAAGGGTGTGTTCGGGTTTGACAAAGGGTAGCGTCAGCTTAAACTTTGTGCAATCGGATCCGGCCTTTCATAGCAAGGTTCTAAAGCCTGCATGGGGGAAGTTCCTAAAGCAATGCTACAGTAAGTAACTTCTCCCATCAAAGTATACCAATTCACACATCTTCTTAGGCGTCGAGCAATGCCGATCTCTGGGTTTGAAGAATTTGAACAACCGAGACGTGGCTGAGAATGACTTGAGCGCAGAGGAGGGAAATGTTACCATCTCCCGTTTCTCTGACGCAAACGACGAGCGGATGCACAGCCTCACCGCAGTTGGAGGACACCCCCCTTCATCCTCAAACAAGAACGCCGCGCCGGCGCCAGCAGGGTCACCTTATGACTCCTCTGCTGCTCCTTCTCGTCAACCGTCACCTGCCCCTTCCCCGCGTGCATCTCCCGCTCCTTCGCCTCGCCCGTCACCGGTGCCTTCGCCGGCTCCGTCTCCGCTCCTTCTCCACGCCCATCCCCTGCTCTCTCACCACAGCCGTCGCCGGCTCCTTCGCCTCGTCCATCACCGGCGCCTTCACCACGCCCATCCTCTGCTCCTTCACCACAGCCATCACCGGCCCCTTCGCCGTGTCCGTCTCCGGCTCCTTCTCCACGCCCGTCTTCTGCGCCCTTTTTACAACCGTCGCCAGCTCCTTCGTATAGGCTGTCGCCTGCTTCGTCAGCGCCACCTCCCACTGCCCGCGTCTCCTCGGCCGTCGTCTACCCCGTTACAACGCTTATCACCCAGTCCGGCATCTTCACAGTCTGCTGCCGCTATGCTGGGCTCAAAGCGTTTGATCGAACACGAGGATGGCGCATCTCCCTCTAAACGCGCCCGGGGGGATGGCGCCTCTGATTCAGACTCTTCTGGACATCCCCCCCTGGATAAGCTGAGTATAGGGGAGGGCGTGGATGCCAAGTTGCAGCTGTGTTTGAAGATATTCCAATCAGGGGATTATGGGGAGCAGTGGGAACGTCTTGTGTGGCGTTGGATAAAGTTTGAGAGGGAGGAAAACCCTCGCATAGTGGGGGGAAGCTGGAGACCGGGAACATCAAGGCCAAGACTGGTCGACCTCCGGTTGTGAGTGAGTGGATTGCCAGAGCAAGGCGTTGGCCTTGGACGCCTCCCACGCAGAATACGCCTGCTCTGGAGAAGGATTTCTTAGGATGGTGGACATTCTTGCAGCCGGCGAACCGACTGAGGGGGGATTGGGAGGGGGTAACCGTTTGATGAGGCATGGAGAAGGGTGCGCAATATTTTCTGCAGAAGCTGGAGGGGTGAAGGATGAGGAGTGGAGGCGATTG
>JAHLMJ010000036.1:0-83483 GCA_019915105.1 Strobilurus luchuensis | reverse complement strand
AGCTTCCTATCGACATCGCGAAGTGGAGTGCGAGCCAACAGTTCAGAAGGTACACCCAATCTGGGGCCGTATCTTCGAACTGTTTGGTGTGGTGGTGGACAGGGAAACGTTCCGGGGTGTCCGCAAGCAGACGCTCGACGACGCTTTGTGGCGTTGTGCGCTATCCTTGCAACGAGGATAAGCGGGTGTTGGGAATACAGGGGCTGAAGTTCGACAAGGGGAACCGCGGCGCTGAGCTACAAACCGACGAACCGAAAATTCGTCATTCAGGACAACCGGTTCGTTGTCGTGGAGTCATCGTCGCCAGCAAGGACGTCCAGCCCCTCCTCACCTCCTCCACAAACGACGTTCTTCAAGAAGACGAAGCTGCCACCTCCAGAGTCGCCCACTACAGCGCGTCGACGAAAGCAGTCAAAAGCGTCGACGAAGATAGTACCGCCAGCAGCCAGTACATCCGCGGGCATCGAGTGATGGTTGCCCAGACACCAGTAACGGCAGCCGTGCAAGCTGTGGCCGTTACTCAGCCACCCGCAGCAGCAGTTGAGCCACCAGTGGCACGGGAAGCGACACCAGCTATACCTTCGCCGCCAGTGGTCCACGAAGATAACGCACCGCTAGCAAGTCCCAAGCCGATGTCGACACGAGGAGAGTCTGAGCCCCCTCCGCCGTACGCTAGCGAGGGCGAGGATGAAGAGCCTCGGCGACCGTTGACCCCTCGTGAGTTGACGCCCGACTACGACGAGCAGGCGATGCGAACATGGAGCCACACCCGTCGCCACCAAGGAGTCCATCTCCTCTCACACCTCCACCCGCGTCCCTAAAGTCGCGACTCCGGTGCCTGCACCAGCTCCACCGCCGGCTCCAAGAATGGTCCTGCCAGCGAGTAAGCGAGCGTCGCCGGAGAAGCCAAGCAGACGCAGGGGGAGAAGCAGAAAGAGACGAAGAAGCGGGCGCCCCCCAAGTCGCTTAAGCAGCCGAACCCAGTGGCTGGTCAAAAGCGACCTCGTCCAGCGGCTGAAGAAGAACGCGAGCAGCCAGTCGCCTCGTCAAGCACTCTCCACATCGAGGAGAGTCAGGTACCACGCGTCAAAGCAGGGAAGACCATCGCGCGCGCCCACGGCGACCCGCCGTATACCAAGGAGGAACCTCTCAAATGCGCAGAGTGTTTCTGGTATCTCCACGACTGCAAGCGGGAACGGAACGTCACCCGCAATCGCAAAACAAGCGAAAGGGATCCTCAAGTGCGACCGGTGCGTCAAACAGAACCACAAGTGCAGGCTAGCATTCGTGGATGGACAACTGGTCGTTCCCTTCGAGGAAGCACGCGGTCCGTCGCGCAAACGCGCCCCTCGAGCTGAGGCTGCAGCCACGACTTCGAACAAGGAACTCGAAGAGTTGAAGCTGCAGGTGGCGAAGCTGACGCGCAAGGTACAGGACCTGGCTGACAAGAGCGACGAGAAGAAGAGGAAGCAGAGGAGGCGGAGGAGGAAGATACTCCACCGCCAGCCAAGAAACCACGCCGACAATACGAATCGAAGTCAAAGAAGCGAAAGTAGATAGTCGTATAGATATCTACTTGGACTTAGTAGTCGGCGTTGTACAACATATTTTAAGTTAGTTCAACCTGCTTAAAAGCGTGACCTCAATGTCGTATGCAAGAAAAGATCAATTGAGGGCATAGTACAAATGCAAGTTAAGGGGACAGATACACTAAGCGACGTAGTTCAAGCTGGTGTAGAAGTCAAAACGAGGCGGATGTTCCAACGCGTACAAACGAGTAAAGAAGTCGGACACCAGACCCGGCGCAAGCCCATCGATGACTTCTTGGAGCTGTTCGAACTCCCACAAGCCAGCCTGATCCCAACGAATCTCCCAGAAGCCTTCAAAGACACCAGGAATCTCGGGAACAGCGCTGATAAGAAACGACAAATCAGCCAAGAAGGTGGAACTCAGATAAGACTCACCGAGGGCCGTACTCACGAATGTGATATGGGATGTTCTCCCGGACGCTGAAGTCGCGATGGTAGACTTCGGGGTCCGGTTTGACGAACAAAACCGGGTGACAAGCTTGGTAGAGAGGCCACCAAGTGACGACTTCGCGAACCGGACCAGGCAAGCCGCCCAGGTCGGGAACGATAGTCGCCAGCCAGTCAGCCTCACGAGGCGTAATCAGCCAACGAACACAATCGTAGACGCCTTGTGTGAGAACCCAAGACAGACTCGAGCTGAACAAGCATTAGACCATTCATGGACACCGTCGAAGATGAACTCACCAAGAAATGGTCCAAGATCTCCCTGTGGACATCGGGGAAGAAACACCGAGGGCTCAAGGAAGGGACGGGCCAGGAAATTGGTCTCGTTCTGACCGTCGAGGCTTTTGGGATGAGGAACCCGTGAACCACTTGCGCAGTTGCGCCACACAAGTAAGAAACATGACGAAGAAATTCGCCTTGGATCCCGGAAGGAACAGTCCCGGATGCTGCCAAAGACGAGCATAGCGGCGCTGGACAAATGATAACCAGCCATCAGTATGAAGGCTGAATGAGAAGTAATCGGCACGCACCAAGACATGTACCATGTAGCGAGCCGTCGGAGCATCGTGACGCTCCAGGAAGCCGAGTTGAAGACGAGGGACGTTCATCGCATCAGGACCATCCTCGACGGCAGGGCGGTCCACGCCACCGAGCAATCGACGAACGCAAGAACGTTGTTCTGACGCTCGACGATGGGGAACCTCAAGGATCGATGGAAGATGTCCAGCGCACTTGCAAGCGCGAACTCGCCCTCGATAGCGAAGACCCGTTCAGCGGACTGACGGACCGTGAGGTTGCGAACGCTCTTCAAGCGAAGATCGGCGAAAGGGATGATGTACTGAGTGGGCATGATGTACTGAAGCAAGACGAGGCGAAGGCACGCCTTTTATAAGATGAAAGGAACATCTAAGACGGGTAGTACCGTCACGGAGACCTGAAGCAAAGGGTAACTTAGGGATTCGTGATGGCTGGATAAGCAACCGGAACACCACTGACGACTGGCGCGAGGCTAGAGGGTTCCGTTCAGGCGCGAGTCTTCTGTGGTTTCACACTAAACCCTTGGCAATAAGTCTATGTCACATTGGGGACGGTCGTAAAACTACAGATGTTTTGTACGGAAAGAAATGTCCAAAAATGTACAAAAACGAAACCTCCGGCTACTAGTCCGATGAATGACAAATTTTCTACCTAGTAGCTACACGCGAGCACAAGAACAAGAAGATAAAACGCCAGCACAGCGCAAATACCGAGGGTCAGGGAAGAGCAAGGCATCTGTGGCGCCCAGATACAGATCGCGAGTACGCAGGAAGGTCTGTATCTCCCCGTGAATACGGTTGAGCGTCACAGACAGCTCGTGACGGTAGGAGTGTTCGGCGGCGATGACACCAGCAGAAGCAGCAGTCACCTCGGGCGCATTATTAAGGATGTGCATGCGCTTCACGATGGCGGAAATGGCAGTGCTGTAACCATTGACGTGCTGGAACGCTGTTAAGCATGTCAGAAACAACCACCGACAAGTGGGAAGCACCAACAGTTGCTGAGTTGGTCCAAGAGGATTGGCTCGATGTTGAAGACCGATGGGCGAAGGGCTTTGGCCATGCGACGAGAACCTTCCAGGTTCACGGCCGCCTGCGCTTGACAGGAGTCGGCTCGACCTCGGTCGCAGTGCTCGTGGTGGAGGTACTAGCAGAAGAACCAGAACCACTCGCTGTCCCCAAGATACGGATGGCCTTGATAAAAAAGACGGTTGTTAGTGTCCATGCCGGGCACTTCAACGAACGGAAGGTATTTCACCTAAAAAGAACAAGTCAGCCGACTGAAGAAGCAAGACAGCTGAGTAGTACATACCTTCGGGAGCCACAGAACTAGCGGAAGGCCCGAAGCAACCGAAAGTTCCTGCAGTTCGCGAATCAGAAAGTTGACTGGGGCGTAGACATAAGCTTACTTCGACCTCATCATCAGAGGACTCATCTCACCGGAATCGGAGTCCATAGCTTCGACGTCCTCAGCCCAGTCAAAACCAGGAGTCAATTGGAAGAAGTTACCAATGTCTTCCGCGGGCGCCACGGCCTTGGGCAAGGTGGTGTTTGAAGACACCGCACGGAGTGTGCCATCACCAACGGCCTCCAGAACCTCGTCGATGAGCACGGCGCTCTTCTAGAAAGTATAAGAACAGTCAGTAAAGTTCGGCGGCTGAGTAGTACAACACGTACGACGACCTTGGCCTTGCCCTTGCCCTTACTACGAGTAACAGGTGCAGTAGCGGGGGCGCTGGCAGCCACAGCAGCGTACTTGAACTTGGGATGCATGGGGTGACCCTCCTCGACAAGATACAAGTCGGGGGCGAGCGTGCCACGCTTGGTGCAAGTCTGTAGGAGCGGGTTCAAGAGGTTGGGAAGGTTCAGCTCGGGAGTGTGAGGGCTGACACCACACTCAGCGCTGATGTATCCAAGAAGCGAACGAAGGTCGCAGATGACCGCTGGCATCCAATCGGGGACAACCAAGTTTGGATCCTTGCTCTGGAGAGTTGGGTTCGCCGCCTTGAAGTAGGGCTTAACCAGCCGAAATAAATAAGAACAACAAGTCCACGTACCGCGATAACGCCAGCGACACCATCGAACTTCTCGGCCAACAGTTGTATGTTGGGAAGCGAACGAGGAAGTGTCGATGTCGCCAACAACCTCCAAGTAGCTTGTTGAAGGTCGGGCCAAAGCTTCGCCAAGCTGGGTGCCCCGTTCGAGGGAACTTCGGATTCCAAGACCAGGGGCTTGAGCTTCGTGACCAAGGCGGCACGATTCTGCAACAGCTGAGCGTTGACCTGTGGCAAGGCGGTGGGAACAAGAGGACGAAGACCGGTGAAGTGCTTAGAAGGAGCCATGAGACGAATATCGGTGAAAGTAGGATGCTGTCTCGTACTTCGTCAACGCCTTATAAACCGTAGACGGAGGAGGCCTTGAGGCGCCGGATGTCACACATAAGAAACATGAAGAAGACATGTACCGATCGGTATCGTGAAAACGGCACGAAAGGCTGAGTAACACGATGGATCAGGATGGACTTAGGGTTATCCGGGGATGTCGCGGACGACATCATTCAAGTTAAGGGGAGATGATATGCATGTTGAGATTACATGGCCAGAATCCAGAATTTTGCGATTTCTAGACAGCCATATGCAACTAAGAGCCAAGCGGAAGCAAGGCTGGATACGCTACAAAGGTCATCACGGAGACGCTCTCTAGGGCAAGGAGAGAACTCCAAGCATGTAACTATTAGTCAAAGAACGACAGTAGCCAGGGCTGAATATCATAAACCCAGTTGTCCCCTCTGAGGAGGTCCTTTCACCTTGTACGCGTAACTGCGCCACACAAGCAACATCCGAATCAAGGATGAACAGCCGTCGCTTCCGACGACGCTCTACCAGCCGCAACATGATCCTCAGCATTGAATGAGTCGAAGCGGGGTTCACAACCTCGGAGTTCATTACAAAAGCGGACGGTACATTGTTCATTGTGACAAAAGTCGTATAACAATAACCAGTGTCAAAACCCCGAACGGGATGATTCGCGGTTATCTCAAGAGAATCACCTTCATCGGTCGACGCGTCTGATTGATGTGAAACTGGCAGCGAGGCGCGATCCATATGGATTATGACTCGAAGACCCGCCTCATGTACTACATGTGGTATCAGCCATCCAGATAAGTTGCCCAACGCTTCAGCGCGTCACCATTCGAGTTCACGGACCATCTCAGTGCATGCGCACTGGCGGTAGCTCGCGATTGAATGGGCTCACGCCCAAGTCTGGTGCAAAGGCTGGATAAGCCGGTAAGCGCCGGTTAAGTAAAAGTACACGCGAACGCCTATCTGAGCACGCAGCGCCTTGCTTCTCGGAGTCATGGGTGGTCTACGCAACATCTGAACGTAGAGGACTGGCATATGCGCCGGCGGGAACTGTCTGGTGACCTTTGCCCGTGCAGGCTGAGTAGGGACTCATGTTTTGTACGGACCGTATCCAGCCGTCGAGTAGTTACGTAGCTTACCGGGGTGAGTCTGTAGAGTGTATAAGTAGCGTCGCGTCTGTAGAGTACAGTAGTTTAGTGCCCCGCAGTGAAAAGCCACAAAGCATTCCTCTGTAGTAATCTGACTCGGGTTCGCGCCAATAAGAAGTTCAACACGTTTGAAAGCCCACCCAAGCCCTTAAGCAGCCAAGAACCTAAGCAAAGCAAAGTCTCCTAAGACGCCTAAGTGGCGAGATACTCAAGAACCGCAGACAAGAATCGTGCGCAGTCCCTTGACGTCAAGTACCCAGTTAACTTCTGTGAGCCCGGACTTTCTCCAGAGATACCGCACGGATCCAAGTAACAAGCAATCGTCTCCCCAGAGACAACCGCCTTGTGAAAGTGAAGCTTAGTTAGCCTGAACTGGTGCGACGTTAAGCAGCCGAAGAACGTCTTGCGGCCACGGTATCTGACCGACGCTCAAAAGAACGATCTGTCACACCCAAGTAGAGAAGTAAGTTTGGTACACGAGGCTAGCATCAACGCAGATAACAAGTCAGTGCACTGTTGTCGTTCGGTCGCCCAGTACTGTAGAACATCTACCCTTGAGCGGTCCGGCCTTCGCGTCCCCGTCTTCCTGGCGAGCTCTGTTCGGCTTTGAGTCTTTATTCGATTAGGTGTTTCGCGTAGATCCTCTTCGCTTACAACCCCCCCAAAACAACCCGCATTCGTGCACCAAAACGGACGTATCAGTCCACTGCTACCTTAACCAGCCGTTCCCGATCACACGATTAGGACAACCGTTCCGTACCACAAGCACCAGTAGATTTGTTGTTGGTTAGATAGTGGTGATTACACGCCGCTTTATCACACTGCACATCAGCGCTGCATTGTTGTAAATGCTGTGTTGAGCATGCAACAGCAGCGGCAGAAGAGTTAAAACAGCACGACTTGGTCGTGGTTGAAGGCAGTTCGAGTGCCGTTCGGCATAAATGAACTGGCTTGCCTAGCAAGTGCCTGGCAGGCCGGACCGGGACATCCGAGCACAAAGGACAAAGTTGACCAAAAGTAGACTCGTGAAACCAGTCGGTATATGACCTCACAATCCTTACGCACGAGGTAATATTTGGTTCTTATTTGGTTCTTTATTTGTTTCTTATTTGTACAAGGGGAAGGGTGAGTTCATATACCGACTGGGAGAATCCGCGGCTTTTTGGGAGGGGCCCGGGTTGTGACAAAAGACTTAGAATTATTTCGTCTCACCTCGTACAAAATTCTATGCCATACCTTCTATACTGAGGCCAGCCACATGAAACTCACAGGTTTACTATTAACACCATTCTCACTCATAATTCGAAAGGGATAAGCAAATTACACGAAATTTAACCCACAATTGCAATATCTGAGATTTCCGGACATCGAAAATGCAAGGGCAAAATTTCGGCGGTTGAAGTCAAAAATTCATATCAGCACATCACATAACCAAGAAATTTTGACTCACAAATGATACTGAGAGCTTTGTACCTCACATAGAGCCGAAAAGATGGCACCAGGACCAGACCAAAGAGTCACAGCACAGGGAGGCTCTGGCACTAGCAGATGAGTAGGATTACCATTCTCAATCATATCAGAGACGGATCGCGTGTTTACGCTTCCGCCACAGCCAAGGGAGAGGTTTGATAGAGGACCAAGCCTAGATATGCAGCTGGAAACAGAGGCGGAGTAAGACCAATGCTAGGGCACCCCAAGACTGAGATAATGGAAGAGAGTCTATCGGAGAGGTCATCTAGCGTGTCGCAAGGCATACAGATGACGGGACGAAGCATGAGAGCAAAATTCGGCGCGGTCCATGAACGAAAATGACAGTCATTTGTCACAAATTCGTGACTGCCATGTGACGGTCGGATCCTACCAGCCGCTTCGCAAACGTGAACAGCGCAGCACGTGGAAGAAGCGGATGGACCGAGCCTAGACCAAAAGCTAGGCTGCGTCACCGTGGTGACGCAGGCTGGTCACCCGGTGCGTGCCCCGGTGTTATCCCCGATGGCATGAGGCGGAATCAAACCGTTCTCGCGCCACAGCAGGGGCTATTACGGTGCCCTCGTAAGTACTCTTCAATTTTAGATCAAGCCACTCACATCTTCGTCGGAGACTGCGACCTCCCAATCCAATCCCCGATCCTTCGTGAACGGTTTGATTGCCTCCTCGTAGACATTCATAAACCAAATCTTTGACGCTTTTGGGTCCGCTTGGCTGAAAAAGACGCGTCCAGAAACACCGTCCCTTAAGGTAAAATAAGAGAGATGCTTACTTCTCGAACTGACGAGCCAGATGATGGACAAGTATGCGGACAAAGTTCTGCGTGTTCTTCCCCCCAACGAAGTAGTCCTCCTCCTTCACGTCAATGAAGAGGATGACCACGTAGAATGCTGGGATAGGCTCGTGGGAGATGTGCGTGTAAATCTTGGTGACGGCCTCTGCAATCTTGGACTTGTCTTCGGCAGTGTAGAGGCCGGGAGGAACGTAGAAACGGTGGAGAGGCATGATGTTGTGAGCAAGGTGGAGTAATTGGTTGGTACTGGCTCCTTTGGCTTGTGCTGTCTCTGCTTTTAAAGGGTACTCACAAAAGATAGATTGCGGGCTGAGCTCGGTGGTTGAGCAAGCATTCCTAAGCTACCCGAGGAATGCTCATCCTCGGCTCTCCCTGTCCGAGTGCTCAATTGAGTGACCCGCGCTAGATTGTCAGCCCTTGGCGGCTATGAACGGTATTCAGAGAACACTCCGTTGCCATTCATACCTCAGGGTTCTTCAAACCTCGGCCTTGTAGCCGATGTGGCGCCGAGCATCCTGATCGGGCGATCGCGAAGCACCGTGCCTAGTCGCGTCTCGTGAACCAAGCTGCTAAGCAAGGAGAATGTTTGCTCAAATGGAGGTTCAGAGCACAGAGAAACACGGACATTCAACTCGAGGACACGATGATTATTTGACATGTTATGGCGGCAACGGAGACTTCACTTGGCTCGCCGTGCTTTCGTGAGGCGAGTGAGCGTCTTGCTCGCTGGCGATGCGCGCTGCAAAATTGGTCTGATCTTATGTCTATACCTGACGCACTATTAGCAGTAGCTCAGATTGGCTCAGTCTGTGCGTGAGGACGGTGAATACTGCACTAATTCGCTCATGTTTGAACTGCGTCAACGTTACTTCGACCAAGCTGTATAAAAGCGTGTAAATACTAAAGAACAGCTCTGTTTTCTCTAAACCATAAGTCTTCGACCTCTTTGTTGCCAACTGCATGTGGCGGGAAGATACCATTCACTCTCGAGTCTCCAGAGCTTGGACTTCAGTACGTATCGCATCAGTACAACGATGTTTAATACGCCTTTCAGCGGCCAATATACTCACGTCCTCTTCAGAAATGTTCACATCCCAATCCAAACCGCGATCCCCAATGAACGGCTTGATCGCCTTGTCGTACATGTTCAGAAACGCGACCTTTCTTTCTTCCCTATAAAGATGTGCGTCACGTCAATTGTATTCTCTACGTTTGGGTGGAATACCCACGTCTGGAAATTTCTTGCGGCATGCTGCACCAGTATTCGCACAAAATCCTTCCTTGGCTTGCCACCAACGAAGTAATCCTCCTCATTTACATTGACGAAGAGAACTACGACATAAAATTGGGGAAGGCCGCGGTAGAGATTTGTGATAGCTTGGGCGATATCAGAATTCTGGCTATGCGTGAAGAGGTCTTTCGGGGCATAAAGGCGATGAAGGGGCATGTTTGTTCTCTCTGATCCTTGCCGCCTTGCGTATCATCAACATTATATTCAAGCGCCTGTGAACGTATGGCGTCGGCCCACAAGTAGTCCTGACGAAGCACGGCTCTGGATAACCTGTCACTAGCCCGAGATCCAATTCAATGTGAACAGACACGAAGCAGTTCTGTGAACCACAGCATGTGTCACGGTATATCTAATTGAAGCAGCTCCCATGCAACAGCACCCCATCTCAGAAAGCGAGGCTCGGTGAAGGAGTGGGCATGACGAATCCGTGAGCGATAGCCGAGTGTCTTAGGTGAGTGCTTCGCACTTCCCCACCATACAAGCAGCTCGTCACAGCTATCAAGAACGTAGTGGGAACATCACGCATCATTGTCAGATACTAGAGACATCCCCCTATTCTTGTGAAGAGCGCTGATATCCTCGCTAATTCATGACATGGCCCTTTTCTCCAAGCGCATACACTGCCGAAGAGTGAGCATTGCTAGAGAGTACAACGGTACAGACTTCACAGACTTACGATATAGACGTACACTTGAATCTCACTTCGACGTATTCCAGCCGCCATGATACAGGCTCAGCTTCAATCATAGGGAACGGGCCTGTTCTCCTTCATCCACAAAATCTGATTGGCCACATCTCCGATCGCATGCGGCGGTATGAGCCCATTCTGCCTCCACATCGTGGGCTGTCGGTAAACAGTCAGTCTACCTCTTCAAGAACAGCACGGCGCACTCACATCCTCGTTAGATACCGAAACCTCCCAGTCAATTCCTCGATCTTTAGTGAAAGGCGCGATCGTCTCCTCGTACAAGTTCATGAACTCGGCCTTTGCTTGTTCGCTACAGTATTCTCCATATCACTTGGACATCCTCCATGTCCATACAGACTCACCTTTCCAAGTGACGCGCCAGGTGATGAACGACAATGCGTACAAGATTCTGTGTGCTCTTCCCTCCAACGAAGAAGTCCTCCTCGTTCACTTCGGAAAAGAGGATGACGACGTAGAAGGCGGGCACCGATTTGCGAATTACTGTGTACAATTCGGTGATACGCTTCGCGAGGTCGGCCTTGTCTGCGGCGCTGTAGAGCCCGGGAGGAACGTAGAATCGGTGGAGAGGCATGATGCTCGGTCAGGGCGTACTACTGTCTTTGCGCTTGCCAGTCTCGACAGATTTATACCTGAAACGAACTATCCTCGGATATCAACTGTCATTGCTGACTTAGCCTTTCTCATTCATTGTTGGTCCAGTGACGATGAGGTGAGTGAGAACATACAAGTCTATTCTTGGTCTGGTCAGCAGCCCGGTCGCAAGAATAGCCCCAGGATGATATCAGGGCACATTTCCCTCACTAAGCTATCAGCAGAGAACAAAGCAAGATATCCACATTGTAAAACGACGAGACTGTATAATACATCAAACAGTTCATGACAGCAAATAACGAGGATGGCGTACAATCATATCACGGAGAGCAAAATCGACAACAGAATCCAACGACAAATTTCAATTCGCAAGTCCCCATATCCCCGCCTTCCGCACACCCTCTACGAGCGCATCTACATTTCCCAGCATTGTTCCTAGAATCTCTTTCTTCTCTTCAGTCGACCGCGTTCCCAGCGGTTTCGACTTGGGTGCATCTAACGTGTACGCCGCCGACGCCAGCCTCGTTGGCGTTGGCGTCGGGGTCGGTTTGTGTTGAATGTGGGACAGACTCTTGCTCGGGCCGTGTCTTGAAGGGGGCTTATGTGGACTCTGCGGCACAAAGTCAAGTTCTTTCTTCAGCATTCGTAAGGACCTCGGCTGGAGGTACTTGGGTCCTGGCGGCGGCGGCGACTTGGGAGGAGAAAGTGCGAGAGAAGGCTTCTTTGGAGAGCCTTCGATGCTGGAGGGTGCAGTAGACCCGGAGGAGTTCGACGGGCAGAGCTCGAGGAGGTAGAGCGGGAGGACTGTCCGTCGGAGGTGGAGTAGGTCGAGGAGCCGTAACGAGACATGGGGCGGCTTAGTGTAGCATTGAGGTACGGCTTCTTGGGTTTCCGCATAGGCGTGGATGGGACGCTTTGTACGGGAGTTGTCGGGGCAGTGTCGACTTCGCGCCAGGAGGGGGTGGGGGCTTCGTCCAAGAGATAAAAGTACAGAAACTCCAGACATTTCATTCTTCGAAGATTCTCAGTTATTGGACATGTTGATCGGGGTGAGGACCAACCTGACTTCTCGCGGTGTGCCCGCTCGTTTCAGAATTTGACGATCGCCTGTACACCGTTGCACTCTTCAAACACGCGTAAAGCAGATGGAGAGTCAACAAGTATGCACAGGAGTGCGTCGAGAACGATGGATGTCAGAGGCGAAGTGTCTGACACCTGAGGAACATGTCGGGATTCGAGTAAGAGATCGATGATGATCTAGCCCAGTGTAAATCGCTGTATTTTCAAGGGTGAAGTAAGTCCTTACTTGCACGGAATATCTGCGTCCAAGATACTGTTTGGATGAGTCGTGTAGCATTGTAATGCCCTGCAGAAGGGAGAGCGCTACGCTAAGCTGTAAAGCCAATTCACTATCTGCATTGCTCAGTTAGCATCGTAGCGGAACAGGAGGCCGTTACGCACCGCTCCCGCCCAGACGCTGGGTAGCTGTCGAGATCCAGGGTAGAAGCCGCGAAGGGACTGTTCAGTTCAGTAAGCACACCGTTGAGGTAGCGGTAGAGTTGGCCACAGCGTACTGTTGCATTCGAATGTGTGCTGCAGGGCAACGAACGAGTCGATCGTCCTCGAGTCCGAGTCCTGCACAGCCTCGGCTAGGCGTCGCTCCAGTCGTCGTAAGGCGGCCATTTTGCTTGTTGAGGAAGACCGAGGCGCTAACACCTGTGGTCATCGCTGAGAACATCGAACCTGGATGTCAGATGTTGTGCACACCTCGTCCAGAGCATCCTGGATCAAATTGCGTAGCAAGGCGAGCTCGTCGTCGTCCATGAAATTCCAGAGCACAATGTGATTGAATGAGCGGTGTTTGTGGCTTTTGTGAGAAGGGACAGCGTTTTCGTGGTTGTCGGTAGCAACGTTCAAGTTGAAATTGCAATTGGAATTTCGCCCCGCTGATGACACATCACTTCTGCGCGATGCGCCACGTGACGGCGGTACCCATTTTTGCCTGAGACGACCATGGCCACCCTTGCTCGCAGCGTGCTCGCTGCCCAGTCGCGCTCTTTGCGGCGACTACCAAGGAGTGCGCCGCTCTGTACACCGAGATGGACGCCGACCGGGACACTCGTCGGCCGACTCGCGCCTACTCGACTGACCCCCCTGCGAAACGGACGAAACGCTGCCAGAGGCTGCCCCACCCCCAGCCGACAACCATACGGACTGGTCCAAGAGCTACTTTGGTCTCTCTGTAGAGGCTTTTTCGCCCGAAGTCGCGCAGGTACTGCAAGAACCACTCGACCCGCTAGATATTGAGATGAAGCCTGGTGTGTGCTCACCCTTGTGCTGACCGACTCTTTGCTTATCCAGCCCAGACGGCATGATTTATCTTCCCGAAATAAAATATCGCCGTATCATGAACAAGGCTTTCGGTCCCGGCGGTTGGGGCCTTGCTCCACGAACGGAAACAAATGTCGGGCCCAAGATCGTCAGTCGAGAATACGCCCTCGTTTGCCAGGGACGGTGCGTATCCTGTTATCTGCTCACCTAAGCTATATACTTAGACATTATCCAGACTGGTAGCTATCGCCCGTGGCGAGCAGGAATACTTTGACCCTAGCGGCGTTCCGACTGCGACTGAAGCGTGCAAGAGTAATGCACTCATGAGATGTTGCAAGGACCTTGGCATCGCTAGCGAGCTCTGGTAGGACCTCCTCGACTCACTTTGGCAACATGTAATCTGATGTTCCTAGGGATCCTCGCTTCATTCGTGAATTCAAGGCCAAACACTGCATAGAAGTATTTGCCGAACATCTCCCAACCAAGAAAAAGTACGTCTTTCGTCTGCCTACCCTGGCAACGCTTACTTTGTTGCAGGAAGAAGCTTTGGAGACGCAAGGACCAGCCCAAGTTTAGCTATCCCTACCAGGAGTGATCCTCGACGGTTGTACACGTATTTATCTCACACTGTATCATATTTACCGCGTACAGCGCTTACCTGCTACGCACGCTCCACTCATTGTTGACCCACACATCCATTCACGCAAGTGGAAGTCATTCCGGACTGGACTCGGTGTTCAGAGGCATCGTCCCTCGTACATTCCTTCTCTGCCACGACGGCTTGTTCAGTGACTCTTTGGGATCAGGACTGACGAACACACTTTAGAGCTTAACAACGATGAACAATGAACGATTGAAACTTGAATTCTGGAGTCTTGCTACTGCGCCGCGACGAACTTCGACAAATTCAGGTCCGCTCATTCTTTGGGAGACCACCTTCATGGCGTGCTCAGGACAGGGAATCGGGGTGGATTCCTCGTTGAGAAGGCTTCACTTGTTTTGTCCAGACTTGGCGGAGGGAAAGAGATAGTACTCAGATGCCGTGGTCATCGCGCCAGGAGTAGTCAAAGTAAACCGGCGTACCCAAGATCGTTTTGATTTCTGTGAACTGGCTTTCTTGAATTGACAGGACGAGGAGAAGGATACTCGTGTACATGATATTTGACGACCGTATTTGTCCTTCGCATTGATTTACAGCTTCGCCTTCCCAACGGTCGATTGCTCCTCCACAACCTCGTTGACCAAGGTGCCAACCCCGCCACCAACCCAGACAGACATTTTGTCGCCGCCTTTCAGATAGACCGGGGGATTCTTTACGAATCCAACGCCTTTTGGTGTCCCTGTGAGTATGATGGAGCCGGGCTGCAGGGTCGTTCCCTGGGAGAGGAACGCGATTGTTTGCCGGACATTGAAGATTTGGTCTCTGCGTGACGCCGTGTCTTCAATGGCAATTACGGGACTGGGCGTGTGTACTTACGCCGTAGTCCCATCTTGCACTACGTTACCGTTTACTGTACACTTCAGAGGAATCTTCTGCGGGTCAGGAATACTCGATGCTGCGACCAGACAAGGACCGAAAGGATTTGTGTTGTCGAAACTCTTAGAGAACCCCCACTGTGACACGGCAAGCTGATGTTTCCGGAAGGAAACCTGCACCTCGTCAGTACTTGGTTTCTAGCCTCGTGAGATGGAACGAGCCGACTCACATCATTCGCTCCAGAGTACGCAAGGACATAGTCCAACGCGTCTGCTTCGGAAACGTCGCGGGCTGGTTTGCCGATGACGATTGTGAATTCGACCTCATAGTCTGGGAGGTTGTCCTTTGGTGGTTGGGCAACGCGAGGTAATATCACAGGCGCGAGAGGGCCGATGAGCGCCGTAGTAGGTTTATAGAATAATATAGGAAATCTGAGGAGTTGATGTTATGCCACACAGAACGCAACCGTCTGGGTGCTTACTGGTTACTTGGGTAGAGCCATCTTGGCTTCTGCTGCGTGGTCGGAGTAGTTCAGGCCCAGACATCTAACGACCTTGATTTCGTCTCCAGATATAGGTGCGAGGAGCTGCTTGACAGTGAGGACGTTCCCAGAAACTTGGGAGGAAGGGTCGAGGGCAGAGCCGATGATTTCGTAGACTTTGATAGGTTTGCCTTCGTAGACCGCCAGGCCGACGTCGTCTGAGTCAAGTCGACCGGTTCACCGATGTGGACGCGCGACGTTTCAGCGGCAACAAAGCGAACCAGCCGAGTCCATTGCTGGAGCACATTCAATATACGCTGGTATGGTGAGTGAACGACGCACGGTTCGAATTGGGGCCATTGGAGATATGGTAAGGAGCGTAGTTACTGTACCAGATGGGAAAGTCGACTGTCGAAGGGATCGCGGAGTGCCGTCTCTGATGGCATCACGATTGGCCGCTAGGCATTCCGCTGCCAGGGCCTACCTGTGCCTACGATCAAGTTTAAAGCAAGTATGGGAAGACAAGGCCAAGCTGAAGTTCTGTTCGGTAATAAACGTTCCAACGTTGACCGATGCAGTACTGTTATACAATATGTCACATTCATTTGCCTCATCATAATCTCATACATCTTCTTCCAATTTCCTCCTGCATTCAAGAACGGCTACATGCTTAGTGCGCGGTACAATATTGCACTTGAACGCCTTCAAGTGCCTGCAGAAGGTCTGAGTCTTCGTTTCCGTCCGCAGAGAATGGACACTTACGAGACAACATTCGTAGTCCATTCCTCAATCGGCTTTTCCTTCGTCTGGCTTATGTCAAAGGTCGCCAGAATATTGGAGATATTCAAGAAGAGGGACATTTCAGCAAAGTGCTGCCCGGGACACACGCGGCGCCCAAAGCCGAAGACAAATTTGAACGGATTGGGCTGAGGGTTGGCACCAAGGTGGCGGGTGGGGTCGAATACGAAAGGATCGGGATAGAGATCTGGGTCATGCGTGATTCCCCTTCGTTGTTGAGTGAGCGCGATTTGGCGGAGGGGTGAGATGAGTACGTAGCTCACCATATGTTGCCTATAATGGTTGCGCCTTTGGGTACACGATATCCCATGTATTCGTCGTCCTCCAGAACAGAATGCCGAAGACCTTGTTAGAAGACAAGATCACTGTCATGTCTTACGAGTATACTGAGAGACCTACCTTGCGGGACTGCAGGCCCCCATCTGCTGACTTCTTTGATGAGTGCCAAAACGTATGGAAGATGCTCTCGGTCATCCAAGGTCGGTAAACGATCCTTTCCGACAACCTCTTCGATCTCCTCTTGTGCTGTGCGTTGGATTTCGGGGTGTGTTGTCATCAGGTAGAAGAAGGTCGTCATTGCAGAGACAGTCTGTTTTTCTTGGCGTCAGTCTCGTATGCACTCCGAACAGTGACAAGGTAATCGTACAGTGTCCGCCCCGCCAATATACAGGGCTGCGCTGCACCACTTGAGAATATCGTCAAAATCCTCTTCGTCAACTTCACTGTGTATCTTCGATGCCTCTTCGCTGTCACTGTCAGACAATTTTGACACAAATGATTCGGTGTATTGGCCTGATTTCTAGAATTGTCATCAGGGCACAGGTGAGCAGAAAGTCGAGGAAGGCCGAACAATTCTCTCTTTCACTATCATGTACGGTTCCAATGATACGTCGTGACTCTTGGTTTCACGCACAGCGCGCCAAAATTCTACAAAGGGAAACCATTCGGGAAGGAATCTCACTTGGGAAGGCGAAAACATAAACAATCAGTCACGGTGTTGGGATCATTGGAGCGGAGACCTACACCATGGAATGAAATCGACCGCGTAAGGACCTTTGGAGAAAGTCCGTTCAGTGAAGAGGAATGCCTCGTGAACTTTACGCAGCATGCTGTCATCGCCACTGGTAACCATATGTCCGTAAGAGATATTCACGATCATTGCCCCAGCATTTCTGATAGAGAATGATTCGAGCACGTCGACAAAAGATATCTTGCATCGGGCTTCTCACCTTCTCACGTGGGAAATGAAGTTCTGGGGACTCTTCCTCAGATTGTCCAAGAGTATGCCCGTTTCAGCCTCTTGTATTCCTCGATACGACTGCGTTGCGCGAGGGTTCAGACCATAGTGGAGGAGCCGACGATATATCTTGAAGCGGGGATGATCGCTCGGTGTCTGAAAGACAGCGAGCTTCCGACCACATAGCTCAATCATTGGCGAGTCAGGTCTGGACGAATAAAGGGCTGATCGTCCTTCCAAGAGATCTTGAACAGCTTGGGCTGTGTTGAGAATGATCGTGTGGTTATTGTAAATTCGAGTGTGTACGATTGGCCTATGGCAAGCGGAATGAGTTCTTTGCGACGGAAGAAGGGGTCCGGAGAACTACCATAGACAGTTTTCCATTCGTTGAATTTTCGCCAAGGGAGGATTGTCGGCATGTTGTGCAAGTTTCCACTGATCAGCCTGCCTTTTGGCCCGGGCGGGAGGGGAAGTATGAGAGCCAAGCGCACACAGTAGAAAGCAGCTGCAGCAAGAACACCAAGCAGTAAGTAGAGCATCAGATTCAGGGAATCCATGGCCAACTCGGTTACTCGGAAGAGGAAGTGAAGGAGTAAGCTTCTCTCTAGCCACGTAGCCATATTGAATTTCCCGGGGACGTAAGCGGCTCATCAGGTTCATGCGTTAGTATTGAGTCTTTGGGTTAGTTCCTTGTCAAGTGGCGTTCTATCTTGACGCGGTGCAGCTTCCTGAGGCCGAGGGGACAGCTGATCATGCTGATGATTATCTTCGGTGAAGTGAACGATCCCGATGAGGCGACAGCACCGGAGCTCGGGCCGAACGCTCTTGCATTCGTCCCACCACATCGATTCATCCATTTGACGACCATCCAACGATTATGTGGTTAGTCTCAGTCTCCACCCCTCCTCCGCGCTTCACCGCTCTCAGTGAACCCGCGCCCGCCTCCCCTCCTGCTATCTGTGATGACCAACTCGCCTTTCTTTGGCAGTAAACACGTCCTAAACGCCCAGGTGGCCATCCGCGCGCCTTGCTGCAAGAAATGGTTCGACTGCCCCGAATGCCACGCCGAGTCGGAGAGCCATAAGCTCACGAAAACGACGGAGATGGCCTTCATGTGCAAAAAGTGCAAGAAGGCCTTCAGGAAGGATATGACGGCGTACGAGGAGAGCGATGAGTACTGCCCGCACTGTGATAACCACTACGTGCGTACTCTCTGATCCAGTCAACTGTGTATTTACCTGCTCTCAAGGTCATCGAGGCCAAGACGCCACAGGCCATCGTCGGCGTCGAAGGTGAAGATGCCAGAATGGACGCCAGGTACGCCCTTGTCAAAGTCCAATGATCACGCTCTGACCAGCGATCAGGATGCTCAAGGATGAACGAGTCAAGGAGACCAAAAATCGCTCAATTTTCGCGCTGGATGGTATCGAGGAAAGACTCGGCTGAACTTTTTACCCTTCCTCCGCTTTCGATATGCTTTGTTCACATCTATTCCATCATATTCTTGTCTTCTCGTGCTCTCACTCCTCAGACGTGACGGCGGCCGTAAGGTCAACTCTATCCACACCTATCATTCGTGACTGACGGTGATATCTGCTGTCTCATGCTCTGCGGTCCTTCTGACGCCGGCCCCAGGGACATCCTGTGCTTCGTTGAGTGTGACTTGTCGCCGACACTTGGCATGCAACGAAAAGTCTACACTGAACCTCTTGAAGAGGGTTCTGAGATTTAACAGCGATTTCTGCATGGAGACTCGTATCAGGGGGTGATCAGACTGTTGACGTATATACTTACCTTTCGAACGGTTTGAGGATACTACCACTGATACAGAAGGAATTCTGTGACCCCGTTCCGCATCTTCGAACAGTAGAGCGTCATTCAAAGCACTATGTATCAAAAGTACTCCGTGTACTAATCTGATGTGAGAATTCGATGCGGTATCCTGACGTGAGCACACGAGTGGCCGCCACCTTTCGGGTTCGAGTATCAGCGGAGTCGATAGATACCCACTATCAACTCCATTGATATTCAAAGTCAGTGGGCAGGTTCCACAAAATTCGCAAACATTTGGTATTGAAACGCGTGAAACGTTGGTAAAACATCACGAAGCCGTAACCCGAGTCAATTTCGCGATTCGACAGGAAACCCGAGCGGCATCGCGCGTTTTTCGGTGCTGTGGCGGAATATTGACAAGTCAATCGTCTTGCGTCATACCGTCACACACTTGTGTGATTCTCGCCTTAGGGCTGCCTACTTAACTTGGCCTCGACCGCCATCCACAACCATATCGTCAGCAAACATGGCTCTCCAACCTTCTCTACGCCCTTTTATCGTCGCTGGACGCGCTGATGCTCCCCATACCCTTGATATCTTCTGTGCGTGGTTATCCATCTACTCATCTTGCAATCTGTGTCCAACCTCGATCTAGTGGATTATGTCTGCCCATTCAGGCATGCCGCCTTGTCATGATGCCCTCATCAAGACTTATCTGACTATCTATCAGCGCAAAGATCGCGTTGGCCATTGATACAGTCCTGAAACCTTTGTTCTCACCAGGCGGCCAATACGACGGCAAAGTCAAGGCCGTCATCAGACTCCAGGTCCAGCCATGGCATGCGTCTTCTACATTCACGCACGAAGCTGCGCTCGCTGTAAGTCTCTCATGATACATACATTCCATCTTGCACTTATGTCAACCATCGCTGTTAGGTCGCCCGTGTGTCACCGGAGGCATTTTGGCCATTCTCCCTTGCCGTAAGCCACAAGACAATCTCGAAATCTCGAAGCTGATCATGCGTGGGTAGTTGTTCCAACAACAAGGCGATTACTTTGATATTCCTACGTCGACTCTGACACCACTCCAAATTCGGGAGAAACTTGCTTCTCTGGCGGCTTCTCTGGATCCGGGTCTCTGGTCTGACAACGCAGGGTCTCAGTTTAGGGATCTGCTCACCTTGAAATCCTCCCCAAACGGCGGCGTTGCTGTCACGGATGACTTGAAGTACACCGGTAAGTTTTGGTTTCATCTATCTTTGGCGGCGTCCCTTACGATTGTCAAGTCAAGTTTTCGAGACAGAATGGTATCCACGTATCTCCCACTGTTCTTTGGGACGGGCTCATCGCGAACGAGATTTCGTCAAGCTGGGGGGAGAAGGAGTGGACTGCCTTCCTCGCGGCCAAAGTGACCGTTTAATTAATCAAGGTCGATGCAGAATACATCGTTGTATTGTAAAACCAATCATATCATGGGTATCAATCAACCTACTCAAGTCGGGCACTCCGTGTCAGCGATCGCAGCAAACCAAACATCTCGAAAGTCTCCCATTTCATGATATACATATTGTTACAAATTTCTGTGCAAGTAGGTATACTAAGTTCGAAAGTAGCCACATAAAAGCCCACATTAGCCCAAGTGTAGAGTAAGTAAATAGAGAGAAGCATAAGCAGTCCGCCCTAGGGAGTAGCATAGAAGTACAAGTACAAGTACGGTTACACATGTCATTGACTGCTAAAGAAGGGGAGAGCCCGCTCCTATCCAATTTCCACTTGGTCATTCACGTCCTGCACCAGGCTCAGGTGGCCGACGCGTCTCTTCGAGGTGGCAGAGGCAGATGTCACCGTCGTCGGTGCGCCCAAGGAATGGCCGATGATCATTTTGCTGCCAAGGGCATTGAAGTCCAGTCTGGCGCCGATTTTGAGGTTATCGGACTTCCATATCCGCTGGTAGATGTACGAGTCATTGAATGGGATGTTGATGGACGCGGTGTCGGATGTGCCGCAGAACGTCTTCACCCAGACCCGCAGTCGATGCGACGCGCCTATTGGCAGGGATTTCATTGGCACCGTGCTATGATTGATCAGAGATCAGGGGAATGGTCTGCAATGCCAAGGGACTCACTATATGAGGAATGTGACCGTCCTGGGATCCCCTTCCACCTTGAGCCTCAGATCCTCGAATAGCATAGCGCCAACCCCGTTGCAGTCATATTCCATCGTGTAGTCGTACATGTCCTCCGCGACCCTGAACCACCTGGGAAGGGTACTGCCTTCAGCGGAGATTCGAATCTGACGGAATGGCCACGCACCGCACAATGAACTGCACTCTTGCCCGGCCTACCGTCGACTCGTATACCTGCGAACTCGATTGCATCCTTTTCACCCGCGCAAAGGACGCATCTGCAATGGAGCCAAAGTCTGGGTCCTTTGCAATCCAAAGGTCGTCCTGGCCGAAGAGACGGTGGTCCACGTCGTTCACTCGCAGCCAGACACGATACGAGTAGAGCGTGCCCATGGGGAGGCTAGTCTTACCCGGGAACAGACTGCATGATTACCATGAGTGACTCTTCAGCGCCAGCGCCCGCCGGCGATGAGATGGTCCACGCACAAAACGATAAAGTTCAGCCTTCGAGGGTCTACGTTGAGCTTGAGCTGTGTGGGCTCGCCGAGCGATCGCGTCATTTTGTCGACCTTAAGTCCAAGGCTGATAGTGTATTTGCCTGGTGTTGGGCTGCCGTGATTTGACTCGACACTACGGAAGAGGTCAAGAGGGGTTTCTGGAAGGCAGGAGGGCGATGCGAACGAAATGATAAATTGGATTTGTGCAGTGCCTGCTAATAGGCTATAAGCATATTCGTAGCGCTCGTGTTTGGAGGATAATGCGGAGTTGTTCAATTGTCGTGCGGTCCGCCTTATGAGATCGTTACTAAATCCTGGAGTCGAATGGGGTTCTTCGAAGGGAGAGAGCACGGAACGTACCCGTAGGAAAAATCGTCGGTGGAGTTGGATCGATAATGGCTTAGGTAGCCGGATGAGCCAGTCGTGGAAGAGTTGCTGGAAGAGCGTGCTTTTCAGTAATCATAGTACAGATTCAAAGATCCACTCACCTTCTAGTGACGGCGGCGTCATAGTCGGGAGAAGGATCGTCAAATGCGTCGTTCGTGTAGGACATGATTGTGGTAGGGAATGGAAGCGTGGTTACGGGAAGAATCTAATCAGAGACGGTTAAGCGCTTGCACGCGTGAGTGTTGTCTGTCAGAAGCGCTCATGACGGTTAGCCCGGATCAGAACTGACATACTCACGGCTGAAGATGTCCCTTTGCCGAAGCTTCATTCCGAAACAGCATTCACTGTCTGTTCAGACAGATACTGTATCAGCCACCTGCATGCCGCTCGTGATTACAACAATGATTTGTTCAAAAGGGAGCTAAGCAAATGCTTCGGGACTATTCCAGTCCTTGTCCGGGTGTCACAACCCAGGTCCTCCCATTCCTCCGAGCCTTTGCGTATCTCACGGAGGTGGAAGCCCGTGTGGTTCTCTCCCCTCAGCTGAACACGCCACACCCTGTCCTCGCTGGGGGTCAGCTTGCCATACGAGCGATCATCACCTTGGCCTGCAGAACATCCCTGATCTGGCATAACACACTAAACCCACGATCAAACACGTCCGAGATATCCCAAGACTTCTTTTGTGTGGTCGAGAGTATCCGTTTCAAGTCGCCGATATTCAAGAATTGTGCGGCCGTCAGACGACTTCCATGTCTAGACCCAAGCAGTATCGAGGGAATCCCCATGAGATGACACCGCACATGCCAATTTTTGACGTCCGCTCGGAAACTTCTAAAGAGCGATGAGATTGGACCCACAAGTTGCAATGCGAGCGTAGCCTACTCTGTGTCGAGAGGCTCTTCTATGCAACGTGTGTCAAGATAGGCATTTGGTACATCATTGGAACGACCTGTCAATCGATGAAGCGTTAATAGTGGGTATCTCCATGACGAAAACGCTACGAGCCTCGTGCTGCATGAATCGAAGCAGCAGTTAACAAGCGCAAACCTCCGAGAGTGCGTGTGAGAATAGTGTAGAAACTTTGGGTGTCGTCTGGTATTGATTCGGATTATCAAGTTGTGTGACGGCGTGCATGAAGCCAGGACCACTGGATAATCGCGCTTCAGAGGGTCGTACAAGATGAGAAGGAGACTGACGAGAGGTACGCGTCAAGTGTCAGTGGCGCTCAGAGGGCTTGGGGCGGTGTTGCGTCAAATACAGCTTGCCATTGATGCAGGACGCATTGAATGTTCCTTCGTTACGAAGGAGGCTGCGACGTGACTTTAGCAGGACGGTGATATTCGGAGAGACAAGCGCACCCAATCAAAGCGGCACTCGGCGCAATGACATCAGCCTGGCGCCAACTAGATGGCGAACCATTTTCCAAGCATGCATGCAACATGTCATCGAGAGCGTGAAATTGGTAGACATGCTTGTGTTGGTGATAATACGGAGCAGAAAGATAGGGATCCTGCCTCAATTGCTGGTTGTACTCGCGAAGTGAGTCCTGGATATCTAGACCGTTCAGCTTGGCCAGATTGTCCGTCTTGAGTTTTCGTAACATTGACGCGTCGCAGTGGAGTTTGTCGGGTCCGAGCCGGGAGTAGTGACCAACATACAAAGGAGGTCCTAACAGAACCTTTCGTGGCCGTAAGTCGGTTGGCAGTGTGTAAGATTCGAATCGAGCTGGCCGCGCCAGTGTCGTCGAGTTGTCGGCGGACGCGGTATCGACCACATGGGTGGAAAGGCGACGTGAGATGACTGAAAATGCAGGTCGCCCGCGGTTGGTCGAAAGCATATCATGAAGGACGCGTCAACTTCAGCATTGACGGTCAAAGAGAGAAATAGGTTTCTGACTAAGCGATGGCGTATGGCGCATTTGCCCGATATATCCGACAACGCGGCATTTGCGTGCCCGCCTGGACGCGTGGCGCCAGGCACTGATCTTGCTCAGGCTGTCAAACTTGACAAAATCATTGTGGACGCGTCTGAGATATCGCATTCTTCGGTCGCCCTGGTTTCTAACACTCGCTGTACTCCAGTGAAGCCTATACCCAAATCCGCCGCCGCACATAGCTTTCAGGTCGATCTGGACCTGGCTACGTAGGGTCCCGTGTCCAAATCAGCATTGTCGCGTACGCTGTGGCTCAGCGTCAGCTTTAGTTCCCGTACTCTATTACAATACAACGAGCCGAAAACAGTCATCCGGCAAGCTTTGACTGATATGACGGACTTAGCAGCAGTGTTAACATCAATCAAACGACAGACTTTCCTCGGTCATTCACGAATACGAAGGTGATTAGTATATTTCACGCCGACCACCGGGACGAAGAACGACAAGTAATATTGGGGCGGCGGGTATACGACCATGTATAAAGAGTCAACATATTCAGAACGCAGTCTGAAGAGATCAACATGCCTTTGCACGTTTCTACATTCCTCCTGGCTTCTATTCTGCAGAGGACAAAGCCAAGCTCGCGGCGGCCGTGACCAACATCTATGTTCACAAGATGCCCAACCCCATCGCTGCCTTCCTCGTCGTCGTGCTCTTCGTCGACGTGAAAGAAGAAAGCTACTTCGTCGGAGGAGTGAAGACCAGACGATTTGTCGGGTGGTCGTGAATCACTTGGCGCGGTAGCTTTCTACGTAAGTTCCCCTTCATCGAGGTGAGGTCCTCAGCTAATTATGGCCAGCGACGGACAGAAAGCCTGGTTCATGGGGTTGTACGAGTTTGTGATCCAACCGTTCACCAAAAACTGTGGTGTTGATTGGGAAGTCGCCATATCGAACGAGGATGTGAGTGGTCGCTGTGTTAGTATCCCGAAAATGCAAGCTGAACATCTCGAATTTTAGCCCAAGCTCTAGAGGATGAACGGGTTGGTTCCTCCTTATGCGGTCGGGAACCCGGAAGGCGAGGCTCTGTGGCTGAATGCAGACAAACCTATCCCCTGCGAATATTACACGATGTGAAAGCAGCATCTAGAGAACTTTCGAGTCTTCTGCCATTGAATGAGTCAAACATCTTGTCATGGAAAACACACTTGGTCGAAAACCTTGGTAAGGTTGTGTCGGAGGATAGATCTCTTGCTCAAATTTGTGGTTTCCCAAAAGGGCCGCTATAAACCACCTGGTCCGTGTCGATGTGAGAGGGAAACCGGGCAGAGTGTCCTCTGACTCAAAGCGAGCGGACATTTATGCAAGTCAGCGTCAGCGCGCATGGTCTTCTGCGAGAAGAATTCAAGCAAGAAATGCTGTGTTCAAGCAATCTGCGAGATCCTAATCGTGCAAGAGCCATTCAGCGAAAAAGAGAGTTGATCATGACGGAAGTACAAAGGCTTGAGGTTCTATCGCAGCAGATGTGGTAGTCTGAGAGGTCAAGTGTCGCAACAATACATATAGGGACGATGGATAGCAGAGTAGTGAGGGAAAGGTATCTGTCCATAACTTAGCACGTTGCGAAAGATGAGGTGAACAATACGCACAATCATGGCTTGTTTGATACCGCATTCGTATAGCAGCCTCCATGATATCTGTCTCCTCTTGCACTGACAGCGCTGCGGCTCTTGTGCGCTCCATATCACGGACTCTCGACCGCGCCTCGTCGTCGACATCTTCAAACTCGTCCTGCCTGACAGCGCGGATGGAGTAGGCATAGACCCCGACGGCGAATGCGCTCAGACATATGCCGGTTATGATGTTGGGTATCTTGAATGGCTCACGGGCACGTTTGAGACTGGCCGACATCATCTACTGGCGGTGTCAGAGAGCGGCGGGACATGCGGCAAAAAGGGAGACAAGACGCACACCAGCCTGAGGGCGGTATGTCTTCTCGGCTTTTCTTGGGTCGATGTACTTGCGCGACCATCCTTCGCGAGTAGCCATCCTGCGGTGTCAATGTGGTTTTGGTGAGAGAGCAGGTGCCGGATATGCCGAATCATGACGGCTCGGGTCTCGGCCCGAACAAGGTGCCTCGACTTTCGCAACTTCGAATTCTATGGAGAGCCGCGACGCTGGTTTGCTGTTTGGGCATACAAAGGCTTACCGTCATGGTTCGTTCTCTTCAGTATCTGTGCGCCTTGCTTATCTCAGCGTGACGCTTCTCGCTACGACATGAGATCGTCAACGACTTTCAGCGTTCATCTACTCCGCTAGGTTCTTTCGGGCCTTGAGTAACATATCGCGTGGGCCGATGCACAGTATAGCAATGTTCTCGTCGGCTTGCCATCCGAACAAATTCGCACCGGTGTCGCGGCACGAGCGAGGCCTTATCGCCACTGATACAATTTTGTGCGATGCTTTGGAGTTCTTCCGTTCATGTTGGCCGTAATCGGTGACTGAACGACGTCAAGAACGCGTCGCTTCTACATTCACGTCTGTACGCGTGTTTGCTTTGGAACTTGGAGTCACCAAGTCTACAAGAAAGAGGCTGATGTTACAGCTACTTCGAGCTCCATCACGTACGTGTTGTTGCTCGGCACAAGTTGGGTGTGTAGCTATTATACTCCATTTAACATGTATGTACGGACATACCCCAGAAGATTCGCGATTGAACTACTGCTCGATAGGTTGAGGAAAGTGTAGCTGTTCATGACAGGCTTTGACAGCTGACTGGCATGGGCCAATGTGCGCAGTTGGACCGTAGTGAAAGACTTCCGCATGTTGTCGTATCAATAGCCTTCTAAAGCCCCGTCATGTCTATGTAAACATTCTAGGTTCAGTATGGTGGACTGATAGGTCTAAGATCCGTCATGATTCCGCCACTTCTACAAGTAGATGACAGCCGTTCGAATTCGACCACCGTGATGGCACAGTATGCATAGCTAGAGGCACCCGACTTGACCCATGTTGTGGCGCTTGCCAGTGCCCATGCGCCACTTTGGCGTCGTGGGAGTCACCCGGATTGGCCGTAGATCCCAATCACTCGGAACATACTCCATTCAGGCTCCGATCGAGGCAGGCGTGGGTCGCGCCCCTGAATGCTGTGTTTGTGTTGCTGCGCTCCTAGTATTCATCCCACCGCGTCGTGTGGGCATATAAAGCGCACGGCATAGCCCGCCTCTTTCATTTCCATCTCGTCCACCATGAGCTACAACGGAATCGACCGCAAGGACCGCGCTGCCTCTCCAGCCGGTTCAACGTCGTCGCGAGGCAATGTCGTTGATCACGACGCCCCCCACGGTGGGCTTTTTCGCCTCGGTGCTCAAAGGCAGACTAACAAACTCCAGTGACAGCTGAGATGCCAGCTGGTCCACGCAAGCTGGGCAAGGGCGTGGAAGACAATTCTCAAATGATCACTGTGCAGCCTCTGAAGAGGTCCGAGATGCAGGTTGGTCTATATACCGAATTCCAACAACAGTCTCTTACCTTCCCATGTTCAGCCGTCGTATGCGCAGGACCTCGGGACTGGCGAGGTGAGCTCCTGCGTCAATCCCCAAAGCCGCTGAGATGCTGAGCGCGTTTGGTAGGTCACCCACGGTATCTACGGCTCACTGCTCCAATGCCTGGGATCTGTCGTCGGTCTCTTGGGAGCCGTCCCTTGTTGCCCATGCCCCAACCCCTTCCGCGAGGTCAGCAAGGCAAGCACATGCGCAATCACTGTTCGATCTATTTGACGCTCGTTTCACAGGCTCTGTCGGTCTCGTGTCTCGCTTTGGTCAGTTCTACAAGTCTGTCGATCCAGGCCTCGTCCAGGTCAACGTTTGCACCGAATCGCTTCGCGTCGTCGATGTCAAAATCCAGATCAGCCCCATTGGCCGACAGACGGTTATGTACGTCCTACATAATTTCCTTTATGAAAGGCAATACTGACAAGAATATACTTCCAGTACGCGTGACAATGTCAATGTCGAGATGTATGTGTTCTCGTGGCCACTGCGCTTACGCGTTTTCTCATGGTCGTATTCTAGTGATTCGGTCAATTACTTCTACAGATTTGCAACCCTTACCGAGCAGCCTTCGGTATCACGG
This sequence comes from Strobilurus luchuensis, assembly GCA_019915105.1. Taxonomy (NCBI): domain Eukaryota; kingdom Fungi; phylum Basidiomycota; class Agaricomycetes; order Agaricales; family Physalacriaceae; genus Strobilurus; species Strobilurus luchuensis. The sequence continues at coordinate 55,416 of JAHLMJ010000036.1, read as the reverse complement.
ATCTCGCCAGGCTCTCATTGAGCGTGCACAGACGACTCTGAGGCACGTCGTCGGTGCACGCGCGGTCCAGTCTGTCGTCACCGAGCGTGAGGCCATAGCGTTCGAGATTGCAGAAATCGTCGGCGACATTGCGGACAAATGGGGCGTGGCGATTGAGGGTATCCTCATCAAGGATATCATTTTCAGTCCCGAGGTGTCGGCTAGCTTGAGTAGCGCCGCTCAACAGAAGCGTATTGGTGAAAGTAAGGTCATCGCGGCCAGGGCGGAGGTTGATTCTGCGCGCTTGATGAGGCAGGCGGCCGACATTTTGGCATCGCCAGCTGCGATGCAGATTCGTCAACTCGAAGCTTGTGCGTATCCATTTCCGCTATTCGTGCACTAGCATGTTCTGACCACGGTGAAGTGCAACAAATGGCCAAGTCGGCGAACAGCAAGGTTGTGTTTGTGCCAATGCAGCTGCAGAGCGATATTGTGGGTCAAATGGCTGGTCCCTCGGGCACCGCTGCTATCAGCCACGACGGCGGTGGAGACACCTCTGCGTTAGGAGCTGCTGGCCGAGCAGGCCTTGTGAGCAACCTTTCCGACATTTGATTGATTCCTGCGCCTCCGTAAGATATCCCATTGTGTACTTGTACCTGTTAGTCGCATCTAGTGTAGTGTAATGCCCCAGATGTTGTTGTTTGCGACATGACCATTTCAAGTTGTCTTGAATCGTGAGGCCCGAAGTCAGTAGTGAAAGCCAAATCTTGCGAGGAACGTTCACATGCTTGACTGGTGATCGCGCGGATCTCCAGTCCGTCAGAAACCTCCACTAGCCATATACCTTCTTCCTCTTCTCGCTGTCACTCGTTCCTCCTCCTTCTTGATTTTCTCCATGTCTGGCCGCCGCAAGCATTCCCTGAGCCTGTCTCGACCGATTACGCCAGAATCACCGTCTGAGTCCGGGACGAATGCCGCCAGCACCATTGACGACCTCACTCTCGCGTTGGCCAACTTCTCCCGCATTCCATCACCCGAACCTCCGTCCCTGCTGACATGCTGTTGTGGGCGGGATGACTGCGAGAATATGACGGCGTGGTTGAGCATGAAGTCGAGATTGGAGAGCCGGTTGATACTCAGCGCCGGTGCGTACGCCCTGCCTCCTGCTACGGACGAGTGATGCTTAGTGTGCAGCGCAGAGGTCGGACAAGCTCTGTTGCAGCGCCACGAGCAATATGTGACACGGCATGTGTGGCCACTTTCCTCCAGATGATGGCACCATGCTGATATTCATAGAAACGCCGACAGAGGAGCGAGACACTCGACTACAGCGATGAGTTGACGCCGCAGGAGGAAATGGAGAAACGGCTAAGACAGCTCGGCCGAGAGAGGGATGCGTTGCAGAAGGTGCGTGAGCGATGGAGTCGATGTCGCACCGCCGCTGATGGAGCCGCTAGCGCCTCACACAAGCTCTGGTCAACAACGAGGTCACCGAGGTGTCCAACAAGACTATTCTACAGGAGCTCCAAGATGCCAAGACCACCATATCGCGGCTCACCACCCATCACGCTCGGTCCGTCGGCTGGGAGGCGCGCCTCTCGGCGGCCATGGAGGAGCGGGATGACATGCAACAAGAGCGGGACTTTGAATCACATCGGGCGCGTGTTGCCGAGTCTCGTTTTGCTGCTCTGAAGGACAAGACTGGTCAGTGTTCACCATAAGCTACCGGCTCAGTGCTCATTGTATCCATGACAGCTCGATTGCAGGCCGACGTAATGCGTCTACAGGACGACCTCGCCGAGAAGAGGTTGCACCGGCTGGAGTCATCCGAGTCAATACTACAGGATGCGCGGTCTCAGTTGGAGGTTTTACAGCGGTCTCTCAGTCCATCTATCGCATCAGAGCAAACTGAGCTCACCAAGGTCCTCGAGTCTCTAATGAATGATCATGAGGCTTTGAAACGTGATACCGCGGAGCTGCAGCATTTTCTAGCAGAATCTCGGGAGGAAATACATGCATTACAAGAGGAGGTTGAAGAATACCGTGCTAACGCTCCTCCTACTCGCTCTGGCGGTATGCTGAAACTCACCTATCTTCCTTGACATTGTTGATCAATGAACTCGTTAGCTGGCACGCCACGAACGCCGACGTTCAGACATCACTTTCATTCCGGAAGTATGCCCTCCTCGGTCTTGAGGGAGCAGATGGCTGGCCGTCCTACCGTTCGAGCTCGAGGTTCAAGTGTGGAGAGGACATCCTCACGACCATCGGTATGCTTGTGCATTGATCGTTCAAAGTTTGCATTAACAAGTGACTCAGGATCTTCGTCTTACCCGGAGTCCCATGTTCGACCTTCATCGCCGTCTAGACTTGATTCTAAACGGATATCGCTCAATTACCTTCAGGCCCATCCTCAAAATACCGCCTATTCTATGGACCTTGACGAGGAAGACCAGGAATCTGTTGCAGCCGAACCTAAAGGTCACAGAACACTCCTTCTTCTGAGCAGGTCTCGTGGCGTTCAAACGGATCACATACTCGAGCGTAACCTGCTTAGTCCATCTCCCATGGATTCTCAGCGTTCTGAGTCCTCGTGCTACTCAGAATCAACATCGACTTCAACGTCTTATATGGCCCAACTGATCGAGCGCGTAGTAGCGCTCTTGGCCAGGCTGTCGCAGGCGGATGCGTTCACTTTGACTAATCGTTTGAAGCGACAACACCTACATGGTGCCGACGTTGGTCACCTCTCTCGCTCCACAGTGAACAGCATTCTGTCTGAAGCTGTGGGACTGCGGCTACAGTTTAGAGCCCTCCTCGAGGATGACAAGATAGTCACAACTTGCAACCGGAAAGACCTGCGTGCGCTATTCAAACTCTTTCGCGAAATCTTCACGGAGATGGGGCAGATGCGGGTGACGCTGAATGAGATTATCCTTGACCCGACAATTGCCCAAAGGTCAGCGAGATGGCGCTAGATCCCGCAAAGTCGGAGGTCCAGCAAGAGAAGGACCGTGAAGGGGATGCGAACTCGTCCGCCAGCGGATGGATGGCCCCAATCTCCAAACTGTTCGGCTCTTCCAACGTTCGCGCTGGCGGAGAACGAGGCTCGTTGGCGCTCTCGCGGTCACTTAGCGCAAAGGCGGGTGCGCGTCCCCCTCGGTTTGCACCCAAATTGGGACCGGCGCTTTCCGCCTCTGCCACCACAGTCAATGTCGAATTTTCTGGAGCCGGAGTAGGGCGCGCCGTCACGAGCACCTCCTCAGCCCATACATTACGATCGAATCCGGATGCCCGGCAGACTACCTCGTCGGCGCAGAGTGTGATGAACATCTTTGCTGGTGCGCCTCGACCAACGACTCCCGACCCGTGGGTTGTTGTCTCAAATCGGCCACCAAAGACCCCATCCACGCTTCAGAGCGTTGTGACTTCTACCCCAACTTTGCCGCGTCAAACGGCAGCGATGTCCCGGAATCCCAAGCGCATGTCCAGGAATGTGGACGCTATACTTGATTTGTCACATACATCGCGGCTGGACCAGGATCCTGAGGAGCCCGATTTTGTGGGTCCTTTGATCGAACACAAGATTCGGCGTCGTGGACTCTCAGACTCCTCCATTCACTCTACGTTCATAGCACAAGGAGAGGACAGCGGGTCGCTGCAGCCTGGAAGTGCTAGTACTGCAACAAGAGATGATGATGCGGGCAGGTGGCCAGATCGAGAGTCAGTTCTCAAGGCTCTGAGTCGAAAAGTTCAGAACTTCAGATTGGGGCCGGCAGCGTCGTCTGTGGCATCCTCGGAATCAGGTGTATCTCATGGGGCAGCCAGCATCGATTCCAGGGAAGTCAAGAATCTGAATCAGACCCAGGGCTCGTTCGATACTTTCATTCCGATCCCAGGTCTCTCGCACTGGACAACGACAGGGATGAACGAACCACCGTCCTTCTCAGGTCCGCATACCTTGTTTGGCAGTCCACCGCGCGTTGATGAGTCGGGATTTACGGAGCGACCACAACGGCAGGATTTTTATTAGAATGTATCGAGCATCTTTTGTGGATTGTACATCATCACTCACTTTGAGTCATAGACAATAACCAAGACGAGCCCATGTAGTTTTGAGCATCTTTGTGTATTGTACATCATCACCCACTATGAGTGATAGACAGTAACCATGACGATTCCATGCCCTGTCCATGCCTGCTCAGCCGGGACTCAATTCATCAGCTGTCAGTGTTGTGAGGTGTTGTGTGTCGGGCCTCGGCCCGCCCTGCACGTAACGCTAGTGTATGTAACGCTTGATAACAAACTCAACGCAGGGAGACGCAGGGTAGCGCAATTTCATTTCGGAGCCCTGCGGAGCCTTGCAATTATTTAGTAGTTATTGAGCGCTCGAGCGCCCAGCGCTGAGCCAGACTTACCACGATTCCTTTGCCCTGGGTCAGACCGGATTTGTGGATACCGAAAATTGGTGGCTTGATGGTGATCCATACCAATATCTTCAGCACTTTGGGTGCGGCTCAGTCACCCAGTGCTTCAACTTGCTACTCCCTCTGCAGTGTACCTTGATATGACGACTGGTGCGACTATCGGACAGGTGCATGTCCGGGAAACCGCATCTTACCGCATCGGGAATTCTGGGATTTGACTTCGTCGAACATATAAGATTCAAATTGTAGCCCATCATATCAGAATGAGCTCTTTCCTGCTCCTGCCCGCACGTGGTTTCATCCAGATTAAAGCGTCGCGCTTCTTGTGGGAATCGGAATGATGGCACGGACTCACGACCAAGACGAGCGCGCAGGTCCAAGGCGGCGGCGGCGCAAGCCTCCTTCGAAGGACTATCTGGTGTCTCTCCATCCTTGGGCGACGAAACTCAATGCTCGACGCCTATCAGGGATCACACTCGGTGAGTCATGCGTCTACTACAGCAATGTGCTCATCACCTCGCCCCCTTCAGCTCAAATCCTTAGTGGACAGACCTGTAGTCCAATCAGGTATGCTGCGCTTCTAACCTAGAGCGAGTATCGACCACTGACTGTACATGCAGTCTCTCCGATTTCGAACTATATCTGGTGTACAGAGTAAGTCCTTGGCCAAATCGCGCTGTGAGCATAATCTTCAGCTCATGGCACAATCAGGAAATGTCCATCGAGCAGCTGCAGTTCATTGTCTGGTTCAATGTAAACCTCGCTTTCTGTTTTCGCCGTTCTTTGCTCACAGACTCCCAGGACTACCGACATCGGGGCGGCAAGTCAACAGGATCTGCTGTCCGTAACGTCCATCTCTTCTCTGTCGTCCACTACTACGTCTTGGCATTCGAAGAGACCGACGCTCTCAAGCGGAGTCATCACTGATCCCGTTCCCATCTCGCCCCTCCCTCTTGCTTCTAACATCGACACGACTTTCAATGATCCTGCCCTCCGCCAGGAGTGTATGCATGTAATCTCCACCTTCCTTGTTCCTGGATCTCCCAAGGAGTTGCTCCTTGACGCCGACCGACGCGAGAATCTCATCAAGGCTTTGGAGACAAGCTGTCATCCTGACTTGGTCAATCCTATACACCGCGGTCTCCGTGCATGAACTCATGTTTTTTCAAGTTCTTACCTGTATATCAAGAAGTCTATTTCGCTCTCGAAAACGACATTCTACCACGGTTCCTCGCTTATTCCCTTCCGAACATCAACTTGCCGAAACAAATCCTCTGGTATGCGCACCTACATCACTCTGAGTCGCTGTTGTTCATACACTCGTTCTTTGGTTCAGGTATATCACAGGCATTGCAAGTTTCATTTTATCATTCGTTGCTGTTGCCTTCATGATCATTTTCATCCCTCCCCCGATGCACAACCGCGCATATCGAGTCATCATGGTCCCCATATTCCATACGGGAATAGTTGCTACGTACGCAGCGTTCCAGGGATTCTGCAGTCAGGTATTTCGCCGCGATGCCGTGCAGCTACATTCCTGGGAGCTGCGACAAGTGGACGAGGAGGCCGAAACTTACGTGAACTTTGTGCGCTCTTCGTTGAAAGACCGCGATTATCAGATGGGTTTCGTTTGCAACAAGCCAAATGGGACCTACAGTGCTTCTACCTCCAAACCAATATCTGCCGCCGCAAATTTCTACCGCTCGGATGGGTCTGGCTCTATGGCGTTGACACGACCTCCACTATTTGGACCGGAGCGTGTCATCCAGGATCCTCACGTACTGAAGGCTCACCAGCAGATTATGAATGGTCTTTGGACTATCGGGCTGATCTCTGACATCGTACGGTTGACTTCCTCTCGTGCATCTCATTCTCTAACTTTCCTCATCAGATCTTTTCCGCTCTCATATTTTCGATACCTGGACATTCAGGCTGAATCTGTGGGCTTGGCACTACCGATAATTTCAATATGAATCTCCCAATCCGTTCCAAGCGTTCGCCAATCTCGGTATCTTTCCACAACCGTCATGAAGAAACCTCGCAGAATGACTTCTATGTATGAGCATTGCACTGTATGCTGTCATTGAGTTACATTACACTTATCGCGTTGCACTAGTACGTAGTAACATTCAAGGTCGACTGATCTATACTGTACCGACTTCGCTGGAAGACGCGGGAGAGGCAGGCTGCATGAATTCGTGGCAGGTGGTCTTGGGACCGAGATTCTCATGCCTGTTGTAGTGCCTCCGGCTGGAAAAGAAAGAAAGCTGCTTGATTTGCCCTCCACACGGGTTTGCGCTGATGATGACTCTTGGCGAATACAGTGAACTTGTACTTCGCGGCCGCTCACGTATTGATTGATCAGATTGGTTAAACTTGACGATGCAGGATCTCCGAGTGGTTATACATCCACTTGTGTGTCATCAGATGTGTCTGGATGTACACAGAGACCGAGGGGCGCGTGCGCCGTATCAGCTGCGCTCGTCAAGCGTGCGCCTTACCTACAAAGCGAGGCTCTCTCAGATATGTTTTCACCATGCGTTGAAGACGCGACGCGGGATTGCACGGGGTCTCTGCTGAGCTGGACATATTCGGAACGCAGGGTTTCAGAACAGTGGATCAAGACCAGATTTTGTGGGTACCACGATCCGGACCGCCAATTCGAACCGCTACTTCGTATATAACAAGACATTCAGGCTTCATTAAAGTTACTTGCGACTCACATACACGGCATGGATCTGGGCTGCACATATCACCTTTACGAGCAAGACAGTTTCACCGTCCTCCCGAGCCGGGTAGGATAGCAAGTCGTTTCCAATTCAAGAATTTCTATACACAGCAAGATATATCTCACTATTGAATCTAAGTGTACATTGTTGTGATCCACCAGTATCAAAGTAGGCAATGAGTAACATGGAACGCTGATTGAAGATTCAGAGACCTCGAGAGAATTTTACAGCAAAGACGCCGTGAGCTAGCTCCGCGCCAGTATCATGGCAAATAGGAGCACGATAAGGATGGCAAGGACCAGTGCAAGGCAAACAATGCAAGTGCGTGCCACGGGAAACACCCCCTCCGTCAGCTTGTTCTGGATGCTGAAATATCGTGTGATGCCGACGACGAGAAATAGTAGAGCAAGTAGCACGGTCGTCGCCCCCAACGGTCTTGAATAGCGGTGCATCAGCGTCCCCGTCGGCGTGAATGTTGTCACATTATCCCTCGTCGTCGTGGACGACGATATGCTAAATAACTGCACTAGGGCAACGCCAGTGGAGGCAAGCACAAGGCTGGTACGAGTGTATGCCAAAAATGTACGCTCAGAGGCGAGGTGGTCGCGAGCAACGCTACCGTTGTTTTCGAGCGTTAAGGAGATCATGGGTTTGCTGACGATAAGAGGTGCAATTCCGAATGAACACGTCTGATACATAAGCGGGTCAGGCATGACCCACCGATGATGTCTGCAAAAAAAGAGACTTTGTGCTGCCATCGTCGCGACCTGCTTGTACGACTTTTGCGCTCAATGTTCGGCGCAAACTGTAAGCTACTGCCCGTCCGACAACTAAGCGAACAATCATTGACAGAAACTCAACGTTGCCTGGTCTTCGGTGAGCATCGCTCGCGCAGATGTACCAAGGGTGGAATATGCAAGACAAGACGAAAACGGTGTGATAATGATGCTCGTCTTCATTCCTGACCGCGTCGAGCACGTTAGCTTGCGCAAAATCTGCGCAAAATGGCGCAATTGCACTGGTAGGGTCGTACTCGCACGTGCTATCGCCCTGATACATAAGTACTAGTACTACTGCTAGATAGACATTTGCTCGAAAAAAGGTGTAATACAGATAAGTGTGTAGAGTATATGTGTGCAGGTGAGTTCAGGTAAGATAGATCATTGATTGTCGTTAGGCTGCGCAATGGCGTCCACTATCCTGACCAGGTGCGGTACAACAATGTTAAAAGTCTCCGCGGGTGGCAAGAACTTGAAGTGATTCCCTAGTCCTGGCATTGCGTACTCATCAAGAGCGCTGAGATGATTATGCCCTAAACGTGCAGGACCCTCGTCCACGGTATTGAGTGTCGAGGCTGAACCACGCGTGCTCCATCGAGAACTGTCTTGTAAGGCCACCCGAATAATATCAGATACATATCGAATGACGGATGCATTGGAGGAATTCGCGAATGTGTCCTTGATCCTGTCTTGCAAGCTTTCGTAACTGTTCAATTTGGCATCAGCTCTATGAGTGAGTGAGCGACCAATGACAACTTACGCCATAGACACGATTTCGGGAAAGATAGTGGCGATTTCAGACAAGATGCTGTACAGTATCTGTGTCTCCGTGTCGTCTCCTTGAGCAGTTATGAGAATGGCAGAGATGAACGATGTGGTGAACAATGCCAAAGTCTGATCATCCTGCAGACCCAGGAACACAGCAGACGGCGACGGCACATTCGTCTCGTCGTCGAATGAGGCTGCACCGGCATCTGGAAGCCAAACGTCGTCGACATGGCACTCCTTCAAAAGGCGGCAGTAACTCTCTGCTGATGTCGACAATGGAAGAAGGGCGAGGAAGTAGCCCAACACATCAGGATGTAGACAGTCCGAATGTCCGTTAGGTATAGCCTCCAGATCCCGCCACCGCATAGTCACCCGAAGAAGAGTCCGTAAAAGGTTCTCCGCAGCTTCACTGATCCCGCCAGGTCGCCGAATGCCCTTGAAAATGATTGCTGCAAGAGCGAAGGTGAAGTTCGTGTCAAATGACAACCCCAGGTTCTGGTCCAAGACGACCGAGTCCTCTTCCAAATGTGCGCGCGCATCCAAGAGATAGATCGCAACCGGGGTAAATCTGAACGCGTCTCGCTGGTCCATGACCTCCAATGTGATCTGGATCAAACGAGCAGCTTCGGCGTAAAAATTCATATAGCCGCATTGGAGGAATGCAACACCCATCCAGAACATGTGCGGGAGAAAACGAGTGTCTTCCGGTAGTCCTGGAACCAGCTTGGATAGCGCTCGAAGAATGCCCACTGCAGCCAGCGTGTCATGAGCTTCCATCATAGATAGCGAGGAAGAGAAGGCGACCAGTGCTTGGTACAAGAAGTCGTCATCAAGACTGGATGTGGCTAGGACGCCGAGAACAGTGAACGACCGCATCTGAATCATGGCCGAATACTGGAACGCCGAGGAGGTCACCAAGCTCATCCATCGCGCGCGCCACACATTCAAAAGACCTGGAGCTACTGTCAGGCGAAAGCGAGGAATCACGCGGGAAAATGGAAGTACCTTTGCTCCCTGCAGCAGCTTCGAGAATTCGGACCAATAGTTTGGCAAGCCGTTCGTGGTGCTCAATCAACGTGGTCTCATGCAGGGGTTCATAATTAGTGTACTCGCTCGTTGTCGTGGCTCGGCGGAGACCGAAAAGCTCGAGGGTACTGTCCTCGCCGACTTCTGCCATTATGGCAAGTAACTCTGGGTTGGGTATAGAGTCGTCTGTGCGAGCCATGAACAGTGACTGCAGAAGGTTGATGGTTATGCCATATATCGACTTTCGGACAATGGTCGCGCCAAGTCCTGCTATCATCATGATCGAATGGACCACCTCCGGAATGTATAGTTGATTGTGAAGGGGTTGTTTCGTCTGATGTCCAGCTATAAGACATATTCGGCTGAGGGTGGAAACTTCATTCCAATTATGACTTTCCACCAGAGATCTGGTCTGCCGCGGAGACGCCTTTATGATTGCCTGTACAACACGGTGAGAGACGACCGTTACTAGCTAGGCGGGGACATACCTTTCTAAGCTTTGCAAATAGACGGCCGCGTACAGCTATCGAGGAGAACGACGCTATGATGTGTGCGTGCGCTTCGCAACGAGAAGTGCCAGCTCCCGAGTCGACTGCCCCTCGAAGCAATTCATCCAGGACGATGTCCGCAACAGGTGAATCCAAATAGCCTATTTGCGACCAAACATGTCTCTGAATGGGACTTCGAAGCTGGAACCAATGAGTGACGAGCACACGAATGTCTACAGACCGCCCACCTCAGGATACGACATGGAAAGATCAGACAGGCCGCGAATGGTGTCACGCAGTCTGCTTGCCGATCGGTCGAATAGAGGGTGTGTTGGGTTGACGAAATGTGCCAGGTTCTTGATCCAAGGCGAGAGGTAATATAGACAGCCGAGAGACTGCCCAATCAGGCTCACAGCGCACTTGCCCATTTTCATGGCGGCAGTTACCTCCGAGATGAAGTCGAGAGTCAGCTGAGGGGCAAATTCGGCGAGCTTCTCGCTGAGTTGTACAACGAAGACGCTCGGGTCTCCAGGTATGAATCCAGCTATGGCAGTTGAGAGCTATAACGAAAAAGTGCTAAGCTTGCGACTGACCATCGGGTGCAACGATGAGACTCTGGTCGTAGTTGAGATATGTACAAACAGCCCCCAGCAGTTTATAGGCCGCCGTCCTCACTTCTTCGTCTGAAGCATCGACGTTGAGCATACCAACATGCAGCAGAGTAGCAGGGATATTCGAGTATCGCGAGAACCTATCACTGAGTGATGTATGGTTCTCAGCGATCCGACCTTTGGCAGCTCTTATACCCTGCAAAAGATTATGAGAGTCACTGAGAGGAAAAAGGCACTGCGGACCTTGACTATGTGGTCGTTTGATGGAGATGATAAATACAGCGTTGTCCCTTGTTTGTTGCGACGAATTATGAACTCGTTCTTCTCTCGTAACCCAGTCACATATGCGTCACTGATATCCGCCATTGGAATGATCTCAACGGCGCCACCAGGGGATAGCTGGAGACCTTGAGCGAGCGATACCAGCAGTGACAGAAATGGACTTACACAGGTAATACGAACATGAGAGACGGCAAGACGGATGACTGCTGGCTGGTTTGGGTTCAATGCGCTCACTTTGATCGTTGCCTCGTCGATTTCGTCGCACATTTCGTGCTCGAGCGATGCTGACATCTCGTCAGACAGGGCGTCTACAAAGGAAGAAGAGAGGACGTACCTGCATAGCCCAAGTCATCGATGAAAAGATCGGGTATATGGTCCAAGAGAGCTTCCACTGAGGAGACATGATGAATACTCGGACTGACGAATACAGCTAGAAACTTGTCAGCCCTCTTGCTCAAGGGTTGGGAGGAGATTGTGACTGACCACCACAGAAATTGAATACACGCTTCATGTACCTCTGGCCTTCCATATTATTGTTCAGAATGTACGTGGTTGAAAGACGCGCTCTAAAATCGGCGGGTACGATCTCCGCTGCGTACTTCAGCCACCTGAGTGGGAGTATGCACTTGGGACTGAAGCCAGTACAGTCAAGAATCAAGTCGAAGGGGGTTGCCTCGTTCTCGACGGTCTAGATAGCGTTTAGTAGGGTTCAAGTAAGGATTGTCATGAGAGTACCTTGAACATATAGGATAACAACAGTTCAAGATCAATGGTTTCGACATCGATATCACAGGCTTTGTAGCAGAATAACGAGGTTGCTGCATCCGCCTTTAGACGATGATGAGTTGACAGCAGCGAAGACGTGGCATCTAGAACAGACCTTTCTTCTAATGGGAAGGAATAAGCGCTCGACGGAGGCGCTCGACCTATTGGCACACCGCGAACGCAGATCCAAGTACTCCGGGTAGTATTTCGAGTTCAGTGAAGATAACCGCGGTAGCTCCAGTGGTGTGCCCAAATCCACCAAGAGGGTACACAAATTGTCCCATGTCCGCTTCCCGGTGACACCGGTAACGTCAGCATCGACGGAGGGCTTGGAGATACTTAGCAACTCCTTGCCGATCTTGTCTGCATGTTTGTCAAAGAATCGATGCATGACAATGCCATCCGTATCGTCGGATCCAAGCCCACCAATCCATTCATCGCGGTCATCCTCGACGAGATGTTCCCTCTGAGATTGATCAGCATCATGGTCACATTGTCCGAACTGTCCACAGACCAGTATGATGCTGAAGAACTCGGTGACAATGCCGATATTTTCTGCCAAATAATCGTTCAGGCGCATCATATGAGGCTCCTTGCCAAACAAGACATTGTTGGCCAGGTTCTGTATGATCTTGGCAATGATCATCAAGCCGCGTCGCAAGGACTCGTTCGGGAGGTCAATGTCAATGGTTTCTGGTGCAACTATCGCCGGCGATATGAACCTAGAGAATCAGTTATCGAATGGAATTCAGTCGACCGTGGCCCCGATCTGACCTTAGGAAAAGGAAGCCACCCACAGCCGTCAATCTTAGAGTTTTGTGCGTCGGCCACCGCTTCTCGCTAGACGAGATATTGAGTTCCAGTCAACCGTACTAGACTGGCTAAGACTTACACAGTGTCATGGATATGCGAGCAAACTTCACGGAACATACTGCAGGGCAATTTTGTCAGAGTCAAGTGAGTGTAGATAGAGATAAGACGAACGGAGGGAGGCCAGCACGGGAAGCAAAGATCAATTCCAGAAACTTTGTGGTAAGGAACTGGACGTTTGACTGGTTTTGGTCTAAGTCCTGACCGTTGGCCTTCGAGGGATCGAGTTCATACCCTTGCCCTGCAGGCAAGTCCGCCATGGACTTGACGATGGGCAGAATCAGCTGTCGCAGATAATTGTATCCTTGGATCTTTGCAAAGGCAGAGAGGAAACGATTGTAAATCGAGTTGCTACGGAAGAGCGAAGACTCGTTCTCTATGCCGATCATGAGTAGGAAACCCAGAATCGAAAGAACGGACAGACCGGTTTGTGTGACTTCTCGGGTGATCATGAACTTCAGCAGTGCCATCAGGGATGTACGAGTGTTGAATATGTTCAACAAAACAGAGACCATTGTGTCTATCTCGTTCGTCGGGCATGTATCGCAAATTGCCTGAGCCAAGACCAACTTGATCGGGAATTTAGACAAGTGATATTTGCGACTCGGGAATCCTTACATTGGGCTCCTTGACAAGCTATGCCACTGTCAGATGGGAACGCGTACCGACGAAAAAATGACTCACATCAGCCAGTCGCTTGTAACGATCCGTGGTCTCGACTTGGTCTAGCGCCTCGAATTTAGCTCCTTGACCGATGACGCGGGCAAATACGTGGGCGAAGATTGCACGACAACGGTTGTCATCGCCATAAGCCAGGACAAGACACTGCTTCAAGCCGATTTCGGGATCCGAGCTGACCAGGTGTGTGAGAGGCCAGTGATGACTAGCTCCCTGACCTCTGCTTCCTTGAAGGAAGCCCTCATACGCTAACGTCACGGTCGTCAGCAGTGCATCCCGATTATATGTTAGGATAGTTACTTTTTGAATCGAGCCAACGTCGGACACACTGTCGGATGACTATCACCAAATCGTCAACTTGGCATAAACGTCTTGAACAACAGCGCCACGCACTGGAATTTCTGAAGGGCAGCTGACTGCCAAGCCTAAGTGTAGTATCTTGAAGTACTTTGAGAACTCTCGAGTGACATAATGCGAGCCATCGTCGGCGACGTTCGTCGGCTCTTGCTCCTTGAAGTCCAGTCTATCCAGGAGTTTCACGGTCGTACGCAAGCACGCGAGGTTCAAGTCCGCTTGCAAGGCCCCATCGTCGTCGTGCGGCTGAGCCCCATGAGTAACGAGTAACTGGAAGGGCGACGAGGAGAGGCTACCTTCAACCAGGATGATATCATGTTGAGAATGGCGTGTCTTGCATGACTGTCTTTCTTCAATGTAAGCGTATCGGTCGTTCAGCCGTACTGTCGCACAGAGTACAAAACTTGATCTTCAACCTGGCCAATTCTGGTCCGCCTTCAGAACGTTGGAGGAAGGTAGCAAGAGATTGCAATGTAGGCGTAATATCGACACCCAACATCTCTTCCATCCGGTCCTGGTGATTGTCGACCATCAACTTCAAGACGGCTATAGCCTAAAGCGACGACGTGAGTCAACGTAACAGGCTGAGGACGAGACCATACCTGCTCGCCGATCAAGCGGGCACGGTCAGTCGAGATAGCCGCGCTACTGATGGAATCTATGGCACTAGAATAGGTGTAAGCTGGGGTGAAGCTTTCGAATGAGTATTTCAATCTCACTCGTCCAAGTGATTGATCAGTCGCCCATAGAGTTTGGGATCTAGTTCGGAACCAAGGGCGTCTCGGGCGGTCTCTCTGATCTGCAGATCATCATGACACAAGAAGCGCGTGAGGTCCTTCACGAAGATGTGGACCATTTGTATATGATTGCCGCGGACCCGTATTTGATCGGGAAGAAACTTGGCAGGAATAACCTTCTCGAACGATTCTACTTTCCCTGGCTCCGTGAGACACACGCCTCCTAGAGCGGACAAGAAAAGCGTCAGGTTTTGCCACTGGCTACGAGAAGTCTGTTCCCATTCAGTATGAACTTCAGCGGGACGAATCGGTCACTTACTTGGGGGAGGCTCGAGGCATCGCTAGTGCGAATCACGGTATCGTCAAAAGTCGAGACGGCCACCAATTCAGTCAAGCCTCTCCAGCGCCAGTAAGACTCCTCCCATACCGCGAGAGCGATAGAGATGGAAAACGGCGTCAGCCGCAGAAGCTTTCGTATACGTTTCTGATGCAAGATACGTCCATGAACAATGATCTTAGGATCACCCAACTGCTCGTATACCGGAATACGCTTCGATTGTTCCTCGCTGCTCATCAACGGATTGGACGGTGCACCAGCTTGACGTTCTGCGAAGGATATCAGACGAAGCCCCTGCGCTGCCAGTTGCGATACGTCATTGTCGGCAGATGTCAGAGTGACCAGAAAAGCGATCTCTGAGAGGAGGAAAGATGGTATTCGTTCTGAGCTTAGCAGAATCTGGTGAATGGCTTCGTTCTGGGGAAAGATGAGACCCTCGCAAAGACAATGCAGAAGCAACCGCACCTGTGATCGCATCAACAGCGCCAAGTGTTCCACGTTCATCTGAAGCCATAGCCGTTGCGTCGACATGTCATCCCTGCACGTCAATAGATTGGAAGCAATAGCCAATGTCGTGAGAGGCCTATGGTCACCAGTGAGCATCAGGGAGGTACTCTCGGGGCGGTAGAGAAAACACACAATGCATTGAACAGAGAAGCCGTTATTTCGTTCATCCATATCGTCACACGACCACAAACTCAACCACAAACGACCTTCCGTAAGCATACGTGAGTTGACCGCAAGGGAAACCTTTATGGCGTTATCGAACGGGGCATCCCAAAGCCTCACTGCGGCATCTATGCACTGCTGCCTTTCCTCGTCGTCCAACATCCACGGACCAGCAAACTGTGGCGCAGAGCGCGCCGTGGCAAGAATTGCCAACACCATCAGCTCCCTGTCAGTAAGCCCATGATCAGAGACCTTCTTCGCCTTCGGCCTACTCGCACTGCGCTTCATGCTTCCATACTGATCCACCTCAGATTTGCGCACGCATAAGGTCTGGCCAATAGTGAGCCCATTGCCAATACTATTGCTTGAAGAATACCTTGTAGATTTCAGCGACACGGGCAGAGATCTGCGCGCAAGGAGCGTAGGCTTTGGTTGGCTGGGGAAGATTGATGCTTCCGCTACTATCGTCTTGCAAGCGCGGAGGACACAGGTTTTCACAGCGTCAGAGCGCTCAGGCTCCATCGCCAAAGAAAAGATAAGGAGGGATTCCTCTGCAGAAAGGAAGCGATAGAGGCAGACCAAGACCTCAGCGTAAAGCGATATATCCAGTGTTTCGGTGGAAGAGTCCCAGAAGGGTTTTTCCGCGTGTGCCGACTGAAAGAGGCCGCTCTGTCAGAGGATTAATACGCCGGTATACATGTCTACAGGGAGATGAGGGTCACCTTCATCTCATGCACGATATCGCTTGCCAGGGAGCGCAACGGTGCGTCATCGTGAGGCTCTGGAGTGATATACATTGCTGCGCGACACAAGTCCAACGCGACGACCACACCCACATCTTGGTATTTGCCTGAGCCATGCAGCTGCTTCTGAATCTCTTCAAGGAAACGCAGAGATTTTTTCCGTTGGCCTGAGTATAGGTCGGGAGAGATGCGATCCGGCGTGATACATAACAAGGCAGTGAGGGCCGGCCACATTTGTCTTTCGGAACCAAGCTTCAGGCGGGCAAATAGATGATCAAACACGCGTTCTGGCGCGCCATCCAACTTGGACTTGCCGCGCACAATGTCGTTGTACTCTTCGGGAAAATGACTGATCCAGTTCCAAATGGCCAGACGAAGTGGATTGGCGAACGCTACATGAGTTTCCCCAGTCATACTCACTAGCAGCGAGGAGAGCTCTGTGCACAAAGATCAGCCACATTGAAAGTGGAACCCAGCTGCGAACATACCTGAGAGGACCTGGATCAAGCGATGTCTGTCAAGCACGCTGTGCGACAGCAGCTGGAGATCAACGCTATCCATGTCACCGTCATTCTGCGCCAGTGTCCGAATCTTGACTCTGACGCGAGAGAACACAACGTTCCAATTGGAAGCAGATATGTGAAAGATGATTTTCCCCGTGAACCTTTCAATCAACGCGTTAAGGGATTGCTTGGAGTTCATCATCGATATCGGAGTACGTTCATAGGTCGTGTTGTTCAGCAGAGATGTGACTGAAGCGACGCTTTGTTTACTCGACTTGACTGACGTGGAAGATGCATGAGACCGCAGATCGCGGGGAAGTCCTGAGTGCTGGGAAATGGAGGCCTGGGATTCGAGGAGCTCGGATATTGACAATGACGGGAGGGTCTCAAAGTCGCGGAAACTCACGTCCGACGAGTCCAGCGACGCCATTAGCAAAGGACCGTCGGCATGAGCAGATTGTCGGAGGAAAAGAACCATGACGCTGAGCAGATAGCGTGCAACATTGTCTTCCATGGGTGCGGGCTCTGCAAGGTGCAAGCTTGGCGAGTGATCGAATGAAGATTGGCGACTCCATTTGGAGGAGCTGGTGGGAATGGGGGAGTCCGGTGCAGAACCTGGACTTTGAGTGCTCGCCTGGGAACCGGAGCGGAGAGGCTGGTGGTAGCGAGAGGACATGGCGGTGGCCAGGACTTTGAGGACAAAAAGCTGCGATTGAAGGACTTCAAGAGTAAGCTCGCCCTCCTCTAGCTGCCGAAGGCGGATTAGAGACGCATGGAAGCATTTGACACGTTGTGCGCACCTTGCCAAGTCGCTCAACCAGCTCGCAGAGCGCCATAGCGATTGTATCGAGTGAGTCGTGGGATAGCTTCACGAGGGCGTCCACCGCTTGCTGGGTGGCCTTGTCGGACTCTAGTCGATCCAAGGTCGTCCCAGAGTGGCACGGCAGCTTGTGTGGCGTCAATTATATGCAGCGCAGTGGGGTTCGCAGAGGCGCACCTTGTTCTTCAGCCGATTGACCAGGACCTGCACGATTTTCTGCTGCTGCATGGCGGGATTCCCGAGCGAGTGGTGCGACTGGCTAAAGCCATAGTTAGAGTCCTGGCTCTTGTGCGCACGAGAGTTGCTTGCGATGGACGCCGACGCTGGTATCGTTGTTGCGGCCGACGGTCGGCGAGACGGCATGGCGCGCGAGTCGGCAGTCGTCGAGGACAGCTGATGCGACACGTGTCCAGGTGAGCTTACGGCCGCCACGGCGGCGGCGGGGAGGATGAAAGGCAGCAGGATGAAAGTTAGAGCAGACCAGGGACCATGGAGGGGACCGAGTGCTGACGTAATACCTGAGGCAGTAGGGAACTTTGCAGCATCTGATGAGCGTCCAGTCAGTGCCGCGTGCACCGTTCATCGTATTGTTGCAGTGTGAAACAACACATCGACGCGTTATCCACGCGTCTTGATCCCTCAATACGTGTCTTCTCACAGAGATAGGCTCCATTTCCAGCTGCCATGTTTGTGTACCACAAAACTGTTCACGCTATACTGTGCGCGTCGGATTCGTGACGCTGCAGGCAATTTCTATTAATCATAGCGAGAGTTTCATGGGACCTCGATTGCACAGAAGGCAGAAACTTCAAACACTCTCACCCTCGATGGGCAGAACGTAGCTCATCTTGTCATTATATATAAGTCTCAGGGGGAGAACAGACCGCCGCCCAACGTCTCGACTGACCAAAGACACCGTAGCCGGCGTCAAGAGTGAGCTCCATGTTTTCTCTATTGATGCTGCGGGCAATAAGCAGATGGTAAGCCTGTTCGGTGCGCGCGACTGAAACCGGGCTGGATGTTGCAACTTGGCGATGACTTCAATCCCCTAGAGTTTGGAAATGTAGGGAAAGAGATGAGGTAGTAGATTCAAGCCCTGCGCAGAGCATTCAACTATAGTATCACAGTCAAGCTACAGTGCAGTGCATCACCTGGTCAGTAACAAGGAATCCTGAAGGCTGAGGCTCGCGATTGCAATCAGAGCAAGATCACTCACCAGTACCACGGAGACCGGCCCGGACGTTTGCGATCAATTTCTGTTCGATCAAAATTTCTTCAAGATGTCTTCTTCCACCACCGTCGCCGGCTTCGTCACATTCCCTATATCCTACTCCCCTACCGCCATACACTACATCTACGCACGTGCACACGAGGGCTCCAGAAAGACTGGCGCTGTACAAACTTGGCCACCAGGCCGAACACTCTTCCTCGTCAACGTACCGCCCGATGCGACTGTACGAGAACTCTCATCTCTGTTCAAATCCTCGGGCACCGTGGAACGGGTTGTCTTTGACTTGGATGATGTTGTAAAAATTTCAGAGGAGAGTGAGAGTGATAGCGAGGAGAGCGACGCAGACATGGTGGAGGTAGAGGAGGAACCCACTGCAGAGCAGCCGCAACCCAAACGACGACGTTTCAATAAAACCAAGGCCCCTCAGGCTCCTACTGTCATCCCGCTTCCCCACAAAGCGCTACGGAAGCTACGGCGGACGGGTCAATCCGCACACATCGTGTTTCTTGACTCCTCCTCCCTACAACGAGCGCTCATTCCGCCGACAAAACCTCGTCCATGGCCAACTCTTGACGACGAACCCGTCGGTCTTAGCCACTATCTTAGTGCACACCAATCTCTACGACCGCCATTAGACGCTGTTCGGGCACATGCAGACTCTGCTATGGATTTTTACGAGTTCGAATTAGCCAAAACCAAGCAGAAAGCCAAATACCGCAAGGGCGAAGCCATTGTCGACGAAGACGGCTTCACTCTCGTTACTCGTGGTGGCGCATACGGTCAAACCATGGGAGGCGGCGTCGCAGTTGCGAGCAAAGTGTTCCAGCAGACGGGTGAGACGAGCACAAGTGGGAGAAGGAGGAAGAAGGAACCCAAGGAGAAGGCTGAGTTCTACGCGTTCCAAAAAGCGGAGAAGCAGAGGAGCAGTAAGTTCTGAGTGTTTTCCCCGAGAACATATCTGACCTACCCTCTCAGATCTCATGAAGCTCCAACGGGACTGGGAGACCACAAAAGCACAGGTCGAGAAGCTCAAAGCATCACGCAAGTTCAAACCATATTGATCGATGTAATACACCTGTATATAAGTGACAGCCTTCGTTCGGAATCCTACTCGTTGGTCTCGCAGTTAAGTATAGTACTTCTCTGTAGGAACAATCACTCTGGTGCTTTGCTGTCAGTCGCGCAACATTGAGCATGTCCCCTCTGGTACCGTCAGTGTCGGCATCCTGATTGCCCAAACAGCCAAAACTCTGCAAACATTCAAAGTATAACACGCGATAGTGCTTCTACCCCGCCGATAGGCCACCTCTGACAATCACCTCTTCGTGTCTACTCCAGCACCGCGCTTTGATGGACGACGATTACATGGGCTATCGCTATCGCATACCACAGGGCTCCACCATCATAGCAAATATATGGTGATTACGGTCGTGCGCCTTTACAAACCTTCGGATTTCTGATCTGCCTAGTACTATGAATATCACCCATGATCTCGACCTGTAATGCTGAGGCTCTCGACTGATCCAACGGTGTCTTCCATAACCTCCGACACGTACATACAACAGGCAGATGCGACTTTGCTAGCGCAGGATGCATTCATTTCTCATGGAACCTAACATTGCAATCTACTCTTCTCTTCCAATACGAGACTTCAGCTCCTCGAATTACATCAGCCAATTCACCGATGCGATGTTAGCGGAGGATGCCTTCACCTGAAATATCATTATGCTTTCTGAATAGACAGGGGACTTACCTTGCGACCATCATACAGCATGGAATCCTCGCATCTCTTCTTCTTGATCACTGGCATTTTCATTGTACTCCTTTGGAGCTATGGTCGCATGTATGCAAGGCTACCTTTGCCACCGGGTCCGCCGGGAAGTCTCATCAGCGGGAACCTGCACACTGTACTGCCCAAACTGCCGTGGGTTACGTATACGGATTGGAAGGTCGTATACGGTCGGTCTTTCCTTGAACGTTGTGCTGGAAAACTTTTGACGAACCTTGCGGACAGGGCCTCTCGTGTATCTTAGAATGATCAATCGACACATCATCATACTGAACACCGCAGAGGCTGTACAGGACCTCTTGGAGGGGCGTCGTCGTCAATCTACTCATCCAGACCCCATTCCGAGATGTTTGAGCTCTGTGCCGAGGGATGGCTGTATTTCTATATGCCGACTGGTCATCCCCGCTTCAAGATATACCGTCGTCTACTCCACTACGGTCTAAATCCTCGCGCTGTGCAATCCTATAGAGCCGTACAGGAGGAAGAGACAGGTATACTGCTAGACAATCTGAGAAAGACCCCGGAAGCTTTCATCGCCCATCTAAGGAGGTCAGTGTCTTCAAGTTGATCAGACGTGATAATCGAACTGTATAGAAACGCCGGAGCAACTACCGTAAACATCACCTTTGGAAACATGGTCACCGGGACAGACGATACAGTGCTGCGCGACGTAGAAGGTACCCTGCTCTCCGCTGAACGGCAATTCGCAAAACCTTTCATGGTGGACTTTTTCCCTTGGCGTAATGCTCCATTCGTACCCAGCACCGGCCGCGCACTAACCCACTCTCATGTAGTCAAACTTGTACCCGAGTGGTTTCCGTTCAGAGTCGCAGACTTCAAGCGCGTCGCTCGAGAGTTCATAAAGAACAACACGGACAAGAGACCGTACCTGATGGCGAAGGAACTCATCGTGATTAGCTCTTCTTCCAGATTTTGTACTATAGCCTTACGAGGCTTTCATGCCACAGAGAACAGGGCGTGCTGCGTCGCAGTCATTTGTCTCAAACTGTTGGATCACGATAGTCAGGAGTCCTCGAAGATACGCAAGGAGGCCGGAGAAGAGGAGCTTGACGATATCGTCAAATGGTGCAGTACAGCACTGTTCATCGGAGGCTCAGATACGGTAAGCACTGGCCCTTTGCCTCCTGCATACGAAGAAGGCCACAAAGGGCTTATTCAGACAGTCTCCGCGATGACAACGTTCGTATACTTGATGATGACACATCCGGCTGTCCAGCGTAAGGCGCAGGCAGAAATCGATGAGATTATTGGAACGGATCGGCTACCGAACGTTGAGGACAGAGACCGCCTGCCCTACCTACAGGCAATAATCAAGGAAATCAATCGATGGGGACCTGTGGCTCCGCAAGGCATGTACCTACAACCATAGTCAGTCTCCGCGAAGAAACTCAACCTACGAGAAGCAATCCGACACTGTGTGACTCAGGAAGATGAGTACATGGGCTATCGGATACCTAAAGATGCTACTATCATTCCAAACATCTGGTGAGTGCTCGTGTCATTCCGCACACGCGAGCACCAGTCACTCACCAAAACTCAATTTGAAGGGCGATCATGCACGACCCGAACATCTATCCAGATCCTTTCGTGTTCGACCCGAACCGCCACATAGGAGAGAACCCTCAGCCAAACCCCTTGAAGTTCGCGTTCGGATTCGGGCGACGAGTGTGTCCCGGCCAACATTTTGCCGAAGTTTCCCTCTTCTTGAACATGGCGAGTATTTTGGCGGTCTTTGATCTCCGAAAAGTAGAGGGCGATGAACCTCTCGTCGAATGGACTAACGTGGTGGTTTCGTGAGCGACACAGCAAATCCAATGTTCGTCGAACTCACTAACTCAACAGGCATATCAAGCCGTTCAAATGCAGCATTACACCCAGGAATAAGGTGTCGACCGAGTAACACCTGCGCCTTCATGGTTATGCATACACAGGACGCGTCTGAGTCCAATCGGACCCAGAAATTGAAGAAACAATAAATCAGAGAGCAACGGGCGCTTAAATAGATATTTGGCCGAATCGAAAACAACATCAGATGAAATGGGATAGGTTTGGTTACAATGTCCGGTTGATCTTACACACACACGTACAGTCAATACAGAAAATCAAGCATCATAACCCGGAGGTGCACCAGATGGAGGCGGCACCACGGTGGAGGAGGTTTCAAGCAAGACTGACGTCCCAGCCGGCGAATCGTAGCGCGCTGGAAGACACAGGTAAATGGTGATCCGAGGAGTGAACTATGCACGTACGTGGCCCGTCGTATGCGTCTTGCACCGCCTCCCGCTTCATGTATATCGCACGTTCCCTCGTCTTCTCGAGCAGGGCAACGAACTGGAACACCGCCTGGTTCTTCAGACGTATTTCGAGCTCGGTGCCGGTTGTCAGACCCCCATCCGGCGTCGGAAGCAACTCGAGGAGCACATAATTCCCAGAGAAGGTGGGTTGCTCGAACTTGGTAGAGAGAATGGAGTGGAGGGGTATAGATAGGGAATCAAGAGATGACTTGGCGGGGGCAACAAAGAGCAGCTATTCGGGAGGTGAAATTCAGTGTCAGGCCAGCGATGCGGCGACGCACCCTCTGATCTGTGATCCAGACACGCCCCGACGCCTTCAGCGTCTTCGTAGTCTTGGCCGAGGGTATTCTGAGCACAATGTCGGCACCAGAATCGACATTGATAACGGTTATCTCGTTGTTCAGAAGGACGAGATTGCGCTGTTCATCAAGCATTACACAGTTGAGCGCCATGGTGGGGGAAGGATAGCAAGGCAGTGTGCCCGATCATCAATCATATGCGATTGACGCCGAGTTAAATCAAAGATAAAACGATATAAAGGTGGGCGGCAAGCCATGTACATGGGTGCCTGGCGCAATGGTAGCGCGTTTGGCTTCGATCGCTGAATGGCACCAAAAGGTTGTAGGTTCGAGTCCTGCGGCGCTCACTTTTTGCACTGTTTCTCACCAGCATATACAATTGCGCCACAGTATTTGAATTCGGGAATCTTCGACTTGTCACTTTAGTACTAACTTCTAAGTACACAATCTCACTACTTACAGTAGCTGACACTTGCAATCAGTACTCAGCCTCACCTTGAAGTCAGAATCTTGGCTCTAGAGTTCACAGAGCATCTTATACTGCTCGATTTCCCTAAAACATGTCAATGGCTGCTTTGAACAGGCATCACTGTAGCTGCGATTCATCGCTCGTTGAGATATCTGAATCCAGGTCAAATCTTTGGTATCATGTATATGACTACCACGATGATTCATATGACATTACACAAGGCCGTATGGACTGGTAGGCCGTGGATAGCAGTATAGCACATTGCTATACAGTTACACGCATAATATTGAGGCGACGTCCTTCCAGAGCTGTACGCCACCTCTGCTTACAAAGCAGTCGGCCCTTTCTGGCCACGAGCTCGGACTTCGTTTGTCCACCATCCATGTCCGGTTTGGAGACCCTGATTCGAAGAGCGGCCTCGTCGAATCTGTTCCTGCAAGTGTTCCCGTACTTTGTGCTCTTCCTCTTTCCCGTCCTTCTGGTCACTGTCTTCACCTTTGCCCGACGCGCCCCATCCATTTCCATGGGCCTGGACAGCCTCGGGTTCTCCGCGCCTTGGACATGGTTCTCGAACGGCCACAACGAGCCGCGCCCTGTTCCCAGCCACCACCACCACCACTCGAAGCGGAAAAGCAAAAAGTCGAAGCGGGTTGACGTGGTGAAGCGAGGTGCGGTCATGATCCGCTTTTTGCATCTGGCTTGCTCATCGTTGCTGTAGAGGACGGCGTTGAGGACGGATACTATCCTGGGCTCGTCAACATTTCCGGGACGTACTGCTTCATGAATTCCACTATCCAGGTAATGAATTGCCGTACCACTGTCTTCATTCATCGCCAATCTCTGTCCCAGGCGCTGTCATCACTGTCCTATCTCCAGCCCAGATAGACGCCGTGCACGCCAAGGCGGAGCAGCTCGATGTCCCGACGCCCGTCATCGACGTCCTGCAGGACCTCTTCCACCGTGCGCATGTCTGCCTCTCCCGCCCATCCGTCTGACACCACGCCACAGAACTCAACACGCCCAAATCCGCCCCTTCCTCCATCCGCCCCGTCGAGCTCATTGCCGTCCTCTCCTCCCCGTCCTCCGCACGCTTCAACTCGCTCTTCAACTCGCGTGAACACCAGGACGCGCAGGAGCTGTTCCAGCTGGTATCCGAATGCATCAAGAACGAAACCACCGCCGTAGACAAGGAGGGTCTGCGCGATCGCGGTCTCAATGCTTTCTCGCAGGAGGGCGATACCAGCAAGGAGATCGGCAAGAGTGTCTTTGACGGTCTCACCGCCAATAGGCGGAGCTGTGCCATATGCCAGTACACGGAGGCTGTCATGCACTTTGCTTTCGACAACTGGCAGCTGGCTGTCCCGCGGCTCACTGCAAGTTGTACACTGGAGGCGTGCCTCGAGGACTATACCCGTCTGGAGGTCCTCCGCGACTGCATCTGTCGTAAATGCTCCATGCTCGCCACGCATCGTCGACTTGGTCAGGAAGTTGCCGAGCTAGCGGCGGTCGCAAATCCATCTTCTTCCAAGAAGCGACGACTGAAAGAGGTCAAACGCATGGAAGCCCGTGTCAAAGCGGCTTTGGATGAAGGCCGCATCGAGGAGGATATCAAGGACCTTCGCATGGAGAAGGTCTTCAGCCAATATTCCACTAAACAGGCTATGATTGCCCGACCCCCTCAGGTCCTCGCTCTCCATCTCAATCGATCTGTCCACTACTCTCATTACACCTCCAAGAATAACGTGCGGGTATTATTCCCTGAAGTACTTGACCTCACACCCTTCACTACCTCTGGGAGTCTATCCCTTGTACCAACGTCATCCTTATCAACGCCGTCGCCTCTGCCTCCGCGTTCGAGCACCCCCACTCCCGCGACGTACGAGAATATACATTCTCGTACTCTATATCGTCTAGCTGCCGTTGTATGCCACTTTGGTCAGCATTCCTTTGGCCACTACATCTGCTACAGACGGAAACCACGGGAAACCTGGAAACCACCGAGATTGATCATCAGAGAGCGAGTGGCAGTGAAGGAGGAGGACAGAGAAGGACCGGCCTTGTCGTTTGATTGGGAGGACACAGAGTCGACGGGTTGGTTACGGATTTCGGACTCTAGCGTTGAGGAGTGTGGGATTGAGAGTGTGCTGAGGGAGGGGTCGTCGGGGCGTTCATGCTCTACTACGAGCGCGCGACGGTATCGCTTGCGCCTCCACCACATCCTTACAGCAATGGTGTTGCGTACGGCGTCGGGATGACCAGCCCCGAAAGCTCAGAGGAGACACTGAAACCTGAGAGGCTGATGCGGATGACGATGATGAACGGCAACGCGAGCATGGGGTCGCTCGAGGTGGACGACACGAAGAGTTTCGTGTCGGCAAGCCCGCCGGTCGGTGCGCGGGTTGTGCGGAGCGTGGCTGCAGGGCGCGGCCGCAGGTCGACGCCGTCGGATAGTGCCAGTGTGCGCGCCAAATCTGCCTCGCCGCCCTCGTCTGGACCTATGTCCATCCCCAACGGGCATCACCATCGACTGGAAGACGAAGACGAGATCATCCTTCCTCGCTGTCGTCTTCCGCTTCCTCGCTGTCGTCTTCCGCACCTGCATTGCTAGCTCCCTTGCACATACACTCTTCCGCGCCGCACAACCACAAGCCGGAAGCCAAGGACTCATCATAACCGTGTATCCCTTGCATACTTATTGTCGCTTACATTATTGGATATGCTTTCATTTGTATGTATCAGTCACATCAACGTTCACACATAAGTATTGGCAGGTCATTGCATCTTGAATGTTAACATCTGACGAGGCAGGAACAGACAAGGCAGGAGCAATAGGACGTCCGTCGAGGTGGTAAATAGTGAAGTCGAGTTCATTCCAAATCATTGCCTCGTGGTAGGAGCGTGGTAGATGGTACAATAATATGACAGAGAAAGCAATAATCCGTTACAGTCCCGAGGTGGTCTAGGAGGCCCGAGATAAAAGTGTGCGGTGTGGAGTGATCACCAGATGACGCGGCGCTCGACGGTGCGGCGGGTAGGGCCGACGGTGAGTGGCTTGTTGTAGTTGTAGGAGATGGTGCGCCTGACGCGGGTGACGGACGGGTACCTGGCGACGCAGAGGTGTTAGGTTGCAAAGCACAAGAGGCAAGCCGTGCTTACCATGCGTTGTACACTTCGTGCTCTAACTGGACTTCGAGGATCTGGCGGCCCTAGAGACGAGATTGAGTTAGGTGCTGCGATGAGGAGAAGTGGGAGGCACGTACGAGGTAGTCGTAGTGGGAGCCAATAACGAGGCCCTCCTTGCGTCCAGCAATGCCATGGTTGACGGCAACAATGTCGCCAGGCTGCGAAAAAAAAAGTGACGTTAAGTCCGGCAGCGCCGACGGTGTGAAGAGAGATAACGGACGATGATCTCCTCAGTGTAGGTGGACATGGCGTCGCGGACGGCTGGCGATGATGGATGGCAGATGGCTGGAGGGAGATGGGCCCTGGGCTGAGGGAAGCCGGCTTTTATAGATTAGATGCAGGGAAACGAGTATCACGCCGACCCCAAAACGTGAGGCTCGCTCGAGGCGTCGGAGCTGCCGCGCCATCAGAAGGCGGAAACGTGCCCAGCGCGAGGCGTGCCCGCATGTTGCCCGCGAGCGACACTCACGATTACCGTTGCTGGCTGCCTCCGCGGAGGAATATCTTGCATTTGCCGGTTTCTCACTCACACCGTGCGTGGAAAGCGTGTCAATGGGCTTTATTGTTGTATTGAAGGCACATGAACGGCGAATCGAACACTGGTCGAGACAATAACGACATGAGAAATGCTCGGTGCCCATATCGGGGCTTTCAATTGTGGCGGACACTCCGGCCCGTGGTCGGCAATTCCCTGTTATGGAGACCAGACAGCAGGCAGTCTGGCGTTGTGGCGCACGATACTGTAGACATTTGCGCGACTAGTCTCCCAGCTACGCTAACTGAGCGTAGAGCTCTCAGCAAGAAAAGACGACAGTACATCTTGCATAATTAGATATCATGACTGACTCTGCGTCACGACTGCTCTTTCTTTTCCTTTACGCCTCTTATACGCTTTGCTTGTTTCTTCAAGTTGCACTCCTTATGTTGAAGATTTGCGGCTCTGCTCACCCCTTATCACGCTCTTGTCTTCGTGCCGTCTGCACATTATCCGCTTTTCCCGCCATGCCCGCCCACCGCAACCGCAACGCACGATGCAACACCACTGCAAGCGCCCCAGTCGGCATTGCAGCAACTGCACCGGCTTTGGACATTGGGGAGCGCTCATTCCAGAGTCTGGACATATCACAGGCCTCGAAGGCAGGGATTCAGCATGAGTGCGCCATTTCTGCTGTGTGAGACGGACAGACCGTTGATTATTGTGCAGGTTCATGACACAGGTTCAAGGTGTGTTGACTTGGTGCGACGACACGAAATGGTTGACATCGCCCTCGCGTAGCTTTGACCATAGACGTGCGTTCCCCATTTTAGTTCACAGAGAGATATGATCGACACAAACTGGTCTCCAGCACGCGCTTGCTGGTCAGAATCTCTTGGTCCAGGCCAGGACTGGAACAGGTTTGGCTTGCTCGCAACAAAGCACGAGGCTTGAGCTGAAATCTCTTCATAGGAAAAACCTTGGCCTTCCTCCTTCCCGCAATCGAGCGAATTGCCAGTACACATGAAGCTGGAAGAACCTGGATCCCGCCTTGATTCTCGCCCCAACGCGCGCACTGGCTCAACAAGTATACTCATTTTTGCTCTTATGCTCCAGTCCCATTGACGCGGCCGCCCAGATTGAAGCAGAAGCCATTCCTCTCGCGCAAAAACACAACATGTCCGTGGTCTGCGCCTTCGGTGGTGTCGGGTATATCTTTCTCGCATCCTGTCTGCTTTCGACCGCCAATGCTTACTCAGTAAGTCCGGCCAAATGAACCGCATTCGTAGCGGCTGCCATATCGTCGTCGCCATCCCAGACGCCTGCAAGACCTCCTAAAGAACGAGAGGGCGGGTAAGTATTTCAAGAAACTCAAATGCTATGTTCTAGACGAAGTGGACCGGCTTCTGGATGTTGGCTTCCGCCCTGTGCTCGACGAGATTGCTAGGTACCTACCCAAGCCCGAAAATGTTCCTCGTCAAATTTTTTCTTCTCTGCGACCATAGACAACAATGTTAAACGGGTGCAGAAGGACCCGGGGTGATCGTCCTCGACCAGGCTGAGAGGGGCTTCTTGAGACACAGCCTCTCAAAGGGATCAAGATCCCTGCCGCACCAGTCCCAGAAAAGCGCAATACGAAGCACAGGTGAAAGAAGCAATGCGCAAGGTCAGATCGACTGTCAAGGCGCGGGCGTTTCGGCGTGGTTGGGATACTACATGGGCGCGGGGAAGTTCACCAGGTGGTCTCCTGCGCAGGTTGTGAAGATGGCGAATTCGTACGTGATGAATTGCTTGGGCTGGCAGGATGCCAAGCCGCCTGTTCTTGAGGCTAGGTTATTGGCCAAATGGGACTGAAGGGGGTTACTGGGCTCAACATTGCGCCTCGCGAACCTACGATGGCCCGGAAGGACTCGTCGGCAACCACTAAGCCCAATAGGCCAACGCGCGGTGGTTTCCGACAGCACTAACAGTCATTCAGTTCGTTCTCATGCACTCGTCCGTCACACATATTTATCGTCATGGTTAGGAAAGCATATCTTGTGAGGATAGACCACTGCATCTCGGGCGCGGAGTGAGGGACGCAGTATGCGGACATGGGAGTGGAAAGTGGCGGTGAGTGGTTGATACCGAAATGGTTCTCTAGAGCCCAAACTAGTCAGAGATCGTCCTTTGTTGCAGTCAGGATGCACTCGCCACCGAGAGGACCCGTTGTCTTAGTCCAAGGCAGGTGAAAAGTGATGACGTCGCGACCGTCAACGCGACTGCGAGAGATTCGAGTGTCCCGAGTTACGTCGTGCTGGAGGGTAAAAGACGCTACCAAATTGATAAGCAGTTCGCCGAGCCGTCGACATCCTGGGAAGGCTGCTGTAGTCGCACTCCAAATGGATGCATCGCGTGGCTTCCTCAGATCCACAGCACTGCGCGTAGGGCCCGAAGATGTCTCGGTTGATGGGTTTAACTACATCAGTACTACATCTTGCATAATCAAATATCATGACGCGTTCGTCGCGCGACGCGAGTGTGACTCTGCGTCACAACTGCTTTTTCTTTTCCTTTACGCCTCTTTTCCGCTTTGCTTGTTTCGTTCAAGTTGCACTCCTTATGTTGAAGATTCGCGGCTCTGTTCACCTCTTATCACGCTCTTGCCTTCGTGCCGCCCGCACATCCTCCGCTCTTCCCGCCATGCCCGCCCACCGCAACCGCAACGCACGACGCAACATCACTGCAAGCGCCCCAGTCGGCATTGCAGCAACTGCACCCGCTTTGGACATTGGGGAGCGCTCATTCCAGAGTTTGGACATATCACGGGCCTCGAAGGCAGGGATTCAGCATGAGTGCGTCATTTCTGCTGTGCGAGACGGACAGACTGTTCATAATTTGCAGATTCATGACACAAGTTCAAGGTGTGTTGAATTGGTCCGACGACACGAATTGGCTGACGTTGTCCTCGCGTAGCTTTGACCCTAGACGTGCGTTCCCCATTCTAGTTCACCTATAGGAATATTCATACAATCTTGTCTCCAGCACGCGCTTGCCGGTCAGAATCTCTTGGTTCAGGCCAGGACTGGAACAGGTCTGGCTTGCTCCCCACGAAGCGCAAGGCTCGAGCTAAAATTCTGCATAGGAAAAACCTTGGCCTTCCTCCTTCCCGCAATCGAGCGAATTGCCAGTACCCCTAAAGAACAGAGAACCTCGATTTCTGCCTTGATTCTCGCCCCAACGCGCGAATTGGCTCAACAAGTATGCTCATTTTTGCTCTTATGGTCAAGTCCCATTGACGCGGCCGCGCAGATTGAAGCAGAAGCCATTCCTCTCGCACAAAAACACAACATGTCCGTGGTCTGCGCCTTCGGTGGTGTCGGGTATGTCTTTCCCGTATTCTGTCTGCCTTCGACCGCCAATGCTTGCTCAGTAAGTCCGGCCAAATGAACCGTATTCGTACCGGCTGCGATATCCTGGTCGCTACCCCGGGACGCCTGCAAGATCTACTAAAGAACGAGGGGGCGGATCAGTATTTCAAGAACCTCAAGTGCTATGTTCTGGACGAAGTGGACCGACTTCTGGATGTTGGCTTCCGCCCTGTGCTCGACGAGATTGCTAGGTTCCTACCCAAGCCCGAGGATGTTCGTCGTCAGAATCTTTTCTTCTCTGCGACCATAGACAACAATGTTAAGAATGTGCGTACTTGTGAAGGCCCATAGAATGTCCGGCGCTCACCGTTTTTTAGTTCATGGAGTCGCAACTAAAAGGCAACTACAGTTTCATCAAAGCCGTGGGCGAAAACGAAGAATTGACGCACGAACGTGGTATGTCGAATGGCTCAGTCTGTTGATTCTGGGCACTCAACAACACCGTCTCATAGTGTCCCAAACCCACATCATTGCCCCATTCCCGCAACATCTTCCCATTCTTCTTCACCTGTTGGAAGAAGACCGCGACGCATTCGGTGACAAATCCAAAGTCGTCGTATTCTTCCCCACTGCTCGTCAAGTCGATGTATCCACTCAAACCCTCAACGCCCTCTCGCCCTCTTTGCAAGCGACCGCGCTGCACTCTCGCATTTCACAAGCGGCGCGCACCAAAATCTCCGATACTTTCAGAACTGCCCAAGGTGGAATACTGTGCTCTTCTGACGTTGCCGCGCGTGGTGTCGACTTTCCTGGGTTTGTGCAGCCTCATTCCTTGGCTCGACCGCCTCTGACGTCTTTGTAGTATTCACCCTCGTCATCCAGATGGGTCTCCCGGATAGCGGAGACCAGTACATCCACCGACTCGGCCGCACAGCTCGGGCGGGTGCAGAAGGACGTGGGGTGATCGTCCTCGACCAGGCTGAGAGCGCCTTCTTGACACACAAGTCGCTTAAAGGGATCAAGATCCCCGCCGCAGCAGTCCCAGAAACAGCGCAATACGAAGTACAGGTCAGAGAAGCAATGCGCAAGGTCGAACCGAATGTCAAGGCGCGGGCGTATTCGGCGTGGTTGGGATACTACAAGGGCGCGGGGAAGTTCACCAGTTGGTCTTCTGCGCAGGTCGTGGAGATGGCGAATTCGTATGTTATGAATTGCTTGGGCTGGCAGGATGCCAAGCCGCCTGCTCTTGAGGCAAAAACTATTGGCAAAATGGGACTGAAGGGGGTTCCTGGGCTCAACATTGCGCCTCGCGAACCTACGGTACCCCGGAAGGACTCGTCGGCAACCACTAGGCCCACCAGGCCAGCGCGCGGTGGTTTCCGACAGAACTAACAGTCATATTGCCTGTTCCTCAGTTCGTTCTCATGCACTCGTCCGTCACACATATTTATCTATATAGATTTTGCATCGTGTTAAGAATAGTAATAAGGCTAAAATACATCCACCACAGGGTATCATCGAAATGTGCTACACATGTAATCCTGAATGACGTCTGATGCTATAAGTCCATGATGTATGAAAGAACATGGGGCGACCGAGGAGTTATCGTGCAGTCAAATGGTTTCAGATGCCTGAAGAACGCGTAGCAAAATCAGTACATTGGCTGGGAGACGCGTAGCGGAAGGTACCTACGTGACTGTCGCGTTGGTCCAGTCCAAATCGGGCAACTTCGTTTCCTGAAGCATCTTTGGGTTTGCTGATGTTGAACGTTGCAAGGATATTGGATATGTTGAGAAACAGTGAGAGTTCCGCTAGATACACGCCTGCACGGCCATGAGTGAAAGCAGGGTGAATATGAGAGCATCAGGTACCTACCTGGGCATGCTCTGCGGCCGAATCCAAATACGAACTTGTATGGGTCTGCTTCAGGGGAAGGGCCGAGATGACGAGCTGGCTTGAATGTATGAGGATCCGGATACATCTGTGGGTCGTGGGTGATGCCCCTGCGGGTAGACGATGAGTGTTTCGTTCTTCCAGAACACCCTCGCTGCGTACCATATATTTGCGATGATGGTGGCATTCTTGGGGATGTGGAAGCCTGCGTACACATCATCTTCCTTCGCCCGGTGTCTCAAGCCTGTAGCCAGATGTGAGCTAAGCAGTCGAAACTTGACGGAATGTCATGATCACCTAAGGGCGCGACAGGACCCCAGCGGATGATCTCCTTGACTAGCGCACCGACGAATGGCATGGAGTCTTGGTCATCGAGGGTAGGCAGACGGTCGGTTCCAGTGACATTCTCGATTTCAGCTTGCGCTTGCTGTTGTACGTCGGGGTACGTCGCCATCAAGTAGAAGAACGAAGTCATCACAGATACAATCTGCCAGGACGCGTCAGTCACGGAGGACGAATTGGTGGAAACTAGTCTACTCACCGTGTCCGCTCCCCCAAGGTATAACGCGGCGCTGCACCATTTAATCGCGTCTTCTTCTTCTTCGCCGGGTGACGTCAACTTTCCTTCATCCTTCTGAAGGAACTGAGAGACGAATGAATCCAGGTAGTTCCCCGAGGCCTAGAATGAATTGGAGACTGTGGAAGGGAAGAGAACGTGACCACGAACAATGAGTTTCTTCGCCCAGTTGTACGTCAATCCTTCGACATTCAGAGACTTGTATTCACGCGCGACGCGCTTGAAGTTGGTGAAAGGAAGTCCTTCGGGCAGGAAGCGCACTATCGTCTTGTCAGGGTCTCTTAAGTAGCCGCGACCATCAAGAAGGACCCACAAAACGGGATAAAGTCCACAAGGTACGGACGACCGAGGACCTTCTCGTTCTCAGTGAAGAAATTCTCAATCCGATCAATGAACTGATCATTGTCGGGCGAAACTTCGTATCCGTAAGCAACCTTGAGCACAACGCCAGCGGCGTTCCTAAGTAAGATTTATATTTACAGATCCTAGCTGCTCAGATTGCTGAGAATGCTCACCTTCGGAGGTGCGAGATGAACTTCTTTGGAGAGAGCATGAGATTCTGTAGCAATGCCTCGAGTTCTGCCTCTTGTATCGGCCTGTAGCTCTGGATGGCACGATGGTTGAGACCAGTGTGCAGCATTCTGCGGTATGACCTAAAGCGGGGGTGGTCGTATGAGATGTGGAATGCGCTATTTTCGCGTCCCGCAAGAGCACCCATCACCCAAACTGGGCGATCAGAGTAGAGGGAGGAACGAGATTCTAGTAGATCTGTCGCGGCCTTTCCGGTGTTCAGAATGATGGTGGTCTTCGAGAAAAAACGTAGGTATGTGACCGGACCTGATAGAACACTTCTCAGAGGTGGACGGGAGCAAGCAACATAAGCACGGGGAGGGACATACCATACACCTTGCCCACTCAGCATAGGTTTTCCAAGCGTGCACAACCGGAAGCTGGTGATAGTTCCCTATGATCGGCCAGCGCCGCGGACCAGGTGGGAGGGGGAATAATGGTGCTTTCTGAATGTATTTCCAGACAAAGAAGAGGATGGTAGGGACCAGAAGGACATAAGACGGGAGAAAATGGCTGTTCATGGAAAGCTCAGGGGAGAGGAACAATCCTAGTAGCATAAGGATGAAAAGCTAGGCCATTATGGGAGAGATGCGGTCCCTTATATACCGTCGTCGGGAGGTATTACTAGTGTATGACTGGGCACCTACATCGCAGCGAGGCCAAATGAAAACACCGTGGAGTTTACTCGCCGAAGGCGGAACCATTTGGATGTTGTCTCGGAACTGACAGTGGTCTGCGTCATCGTTCGAAAGTGTGCAAGTCCTCGCAGATACCGGGAGCGCAATTCAAAAAAGAGAATCGCGTGATACTTACGCATTTGCCAAAGTAAGTTAGGATCTCCCTCTGTTGTCGGATACGCGGTAGCCCGAAGTTCTCAAACGCAGCGCGCATTTTGGAGACCGCGGACCATGGGAGCTCAGCTCGGAGTAGGATCATGATGTCAACTTGTTGAGAGACTTTGTCTCGTGCCGCATAGGGTGCCGCCATCTGATTTGATTTAGGGTTTGAGTCAGAGACAGCTGGTTTGAAGAAACATACACTATAGACATAAACAAGTCTATCATATATGGGTTGATGTCGGTCATCAAGGAGTGCCTCTGTATATTACAGCGCCACGACCGATCATTCTCAACGTCTGGCACAGAAGACTGCGAAAGTAGGACCCCCATGGTACGCCGAATGGCCTTTGGACGGTTAATACTCTGTTGTATGCTCGTCTGTGTGCTAGGATTGTTGACCGACAACACTGACAGCATTCTCTTACATTTTGGAAAGTTTAGCCTCGTAAGAGGCTGAGAGAGAGGGGGGAGACTAACGCAACTAGCTTCACACATAGCGGCTCCGGCATTCAATTTGACGTATTATCATCGGATACGATACGGGTGGTCATCTTGTGACATTGACCGCGGAAACTGCCACTGTCGAAGAAGGCTGCAGAGTGCCTCTCGCTCAGAGATTGCGTAATGGAAACGGTATACTGCCTTGACGATGATGGCGCCTGGTCTTAGTCTGTTATGATTGTGAAGAGACGCGTATTGACAGAAGCGCATGGGTGTGTGTGGCCTGAGATCCCTGGAGATCTCCCTCACCATGATCGGCGTCTACTTACCCGTCTTTACCCCAAATACCTCCTTAAGTACGTTCTAGCGTTTATTGCCTTCATCCAGAGTTACGAATTGTTGGCGAGACCTCGTTGAGAAATGACATTCGAGGGGGGAGAGATCCAACATGAAGTAACGTTTAGTTGATCAAGCAAAGCCGGCGTGTCGAAGGGGATGAGCGATACGAGGTCCCGCGGACAACTGGGAGGCGAAGAGGACACCGGGAAAGGATCGTTTGACATAGCGACTGCTGATGATGCACTAGTCTGAATGGAACTCGCAAGGCTGATCTCCGATGGCAATGCCTTCGCCACTCTCCACATAGCGCACCATCCTCTCATTCCCAACGACCTTCATCACAAGGAGATCCCCGTCGTCGCTTCGCTCGTGAAGTGCACCACATGCGCCCAAGCCAAACGGATGAGGGAAGAACGCGTCATCGCCGGGCTCTTCATGCAAAAAAGGATGATATAGTGCATCTCGAGCGGTTATGCGGTGGATGGATTCTGGATGCATGAGTTTTTCTAGCAGATCGAACGCGTTGTCCAGATCTACATGATGTTCTTCCTCAGATACGGACACGCTATCGTGTGGAAACCATAGCGGTTTAGCTTGTGGCGGATCGTTAAGCCCAGGGTTCTGCTTGGAGCAGAATTCGCGCCACGGCATGCCTTGGGAGGTGACGGACGGCACATTAGTGGAGAAAGTTCGGCCTGGAAGAAATCAACACGCTGCATGTTGTTCGTTCGAAAATTCGACTGACTGTGCAGTGTAGCAACTTTTTCCATTCGTTTCATGCCCATGATGCTAGCAATTTCCATGAGAGCTTCAGTGTCATCGGAAGCGTTGAATAATGGGAATTTCCTGGTGAGAAAAAGTAATAGCATAACGCCGACAGACCAGATGTCAATCGCTGTCGAGAGATAGACGATTAGGTTCTGGCGATGAGGCCTAGTAGGAAAGAGGCGTCACCTCCAGTCTGATCATTACACTTGAAGAGCACCTCTGGGGCGCGAAAGCCACGGGTACCAGCTCGATTAGCTTTTGATGGTGGCCTGTGCCCCAACGGTCAGTGGTGGTTTAGTGAGTACCATCTGGCGCTCTTACCTAGCGTCGTGTTGCGGATATCCAACATTCTCGGATGGTGTATTACCTTTGGCGCGAGCTTCGCGCTGCTTCTGTTTAATATAGTCTGGATCGTATTCGTTTCGTGTTCTGAGAGCACCGTGTATATGCTTTCGGGAAGCAGGTGTATGCAGACATCGATGAGCTGAGGAGAAAGAAGGTCGCTCTAGATTAACGCGCTAAGAGAGCGTGAGGAAGATGGCTCGGCCGCGTACATGATGGTCACCTACTGATGCAAGACCAAAATCGCATATAGTGCCATGTCCAGTGCGCGGATCATAGAGAAAGTTGGCTGGTTTGAGGTCGCGATGAATGACACCTCTTGCATGTACGTCGCGAAGACCGCGTAGTAAGCAGCGCATATACTCCTTGACACCACCCATTGGTAAGATCGCGTAGAACTCCTATCGAGGATGAGTCGCGTCAAATTGTATGCGTCAATTCAC
This sequence comes from Strobilurus luchuensis, assembly GCA_019915105.1. Lineage (NCBI taxonomy): Eukaryota > Fungi > Basidiomycota > Agaricomycetes > Agaricales > Physalacriaceae > Strobilurus > Strobilurus luchuensis. The sequence goes on along the minus strand of JAHLMJ010000036.1, from coordinate 18,528 downwards.
ATACTCGAAAGTCTTTGCTTTTCTGATAGGGCATTATGGCGACGACCTGGTCCTCCTGGCGGAATGCAGTGATGATTTGAGAGACGTGCCGGCAGCCGCGACAATCCTCCATGACGGTGAGCTCGTTTCGTATGCGTTCAGGACTGCTTGTCACGTATATGCGCTTGATGGCGACGTAGAATTTGCCTTTGCCGGAGTGGGGAACAGACTGAAAGTGTGCGGATGATTCTGGGAGATGCCTGCCGAGCCAAGGACGGTTGTCCCAGCTCTGGTGATGTCGATCCACCGCCTTGTAGACGGAGGAGAAGGTGCCGGTGCCGAGGCGGCCGACGAGCTTGTAGTTCTGCAAGAGGTCAGGTATGGACTGCTGCAGGTCCTGCATTTCTGCCTCGATTTCGCGGCACTCGTCCTCGTCTTTGCCTCCGCGGAACGCCTCGTTGTAGTCTGACGATGACGCCGAGGCGCCAGCCATGTCGCTCTCGTCTGCCTCTCCGACCATTGTTTCGTCCCCATCCTCGTCCATCGCGTCGTCGTCGTCGTCGCTGCCCTCCTCGTCCCTGTCCGCCCTCGACGTCGACTCCTCCTCGTCCACCCCGTTCCACGCCGCCAGCTCGTCCTCGCTTTCCTCGTCCAGATCGACGTACATGTCCTGCGCGGGGACGACCATGCTCTCCGTCACTGCCGATGCCCTCCTGCCGTAGTTCTTCGCCTGGTGGTCGCGTATGTCTGGGACGACGGTGCCGACGTGCTGCCAGTACGCCGGGAGCCCGAGATCGTCCTCCGAGGAGGTGGCGACGAGCCGCCGCTTTCCCGCCGCGTTGACAGAGCGCTTGTAGTGGTTGTCAGACGAGGTCGCCTCAAATGGGTTGGATGAGTGCTGCGAGAGCAGAACCGTCGACATCGTTGATCAAAAGAAAGAGCGATACGCGACCGATACCTACGTGATGTTCGTCACGTGATGTTCATGCAGGGCGGCGCGTACGCGCAAGTAGGAGGTCGCGTCGAGCAATACGCTGGGAGACGCGCAAAATGGGGGTGGCTGGAGAAAGAAAAGGACGATCACAAGTTTCGATGATTATTTTTGGATTTGCGTCTAACTACGTCAACAAGTGGGGAACCGAACTACTACGGAGCTGTGTAAGAGGCCAGCGCAGACCATTCCCTGTAGAAAGAACCGGTGAGTGACTCTTAGCCAGACAGCAAGAATATCTTACTCTGCCGTCAAAGCTATCACTGTGCCATGTCGGGGATCTTGGGGCAAGTTGTAACCGACGCTGTCGGTCCAAACACCAGAACTTATGTTATCTAGAACATCGTCAGACTTGAATCATTCACAAGGGACGCCAAAATCTGCTCACTGCTTTGGAAAGGCAGATAGCCAGTCGTCTCGCCAGGCAAGTCAGCAATATTGTCCACCCAAACATGGAAGAGCGTGTCGTCCAGGTTATCGACAAAGCACAGCGGTCCTTCGACTTGGCCATACTCTGCGTAACCCACCCCATTGAAGACCACCTCCCACTCTCCAAAAAGAGTTTTCGATCTCTCTTGTATAACAGTCTTTCCGAATGCTTTACTGAAGCGATGATAATATTGTGTGATAGGATCCAAGCAGACGGTCGTATCGATGTTGCTGTCATTCCGATCAATCCAGACTTCCGCTTCGGTGAAGGTGAAGAAGTCTGTCGTGTTCGCAGCTAGTTCGCGAGAGTATGTTGCGCCGGTATGGTTGGTGTCGGCCTCGTCGAACAGATTGCTTGACCAATATACGACGAAATGCTGGGCGACAGGATCCCAAGTCGCTTCAGGAGCCCACGACATACCAGCCTATCGAAAGCTCCAGCAAGGAGAGAACACAGATTTTGAAGCGGCCACATTACCGTTGGAGGAGAGACCTGAACAAGCCTTTGATCAGACCAATGGACCAGGTCTGGCGATTCCCAAATGGCCAAAGACAAACTGCCGTGTCGGCCGAGATAATCCCAGGACTTGCCGCTTCCATACACCTTCAAGTCGGTGGCGACAACGTAGAAAACACCGGTGTCGGGATGCTGAATAATGAACGGATCACGAACACCCTTGTCGCCCAAGGTCGAATTCAAGGCGGGTGTCCCACCGTTCACAAGCGTCCAATTCGCGGGAGAATCCCCTTGACTAACAGCTACATGGGGTCAGGATTGAGTGTAGACAATTTGCGGCGGCCGTACCAAAGTATATCTGCTCGCCTACGAAATTTTCGTTGACTGTCAATTAACTTCAGTGGAAGGCCATGTTTTCCGTACCATCGGCGAATTGTTCTCCCGTGAAGTAGACAAAGCCATAAGCGACTTTGGCGTCCGTATCAATCTTCCAAAGGGGTCAGCAATTCGACAGTCAAGTCTGGCGTAAGGGTCAACTTACCGGACGCGCGACTATCCCAGAAATGAGAAGTGTCAGCGAGAAAAGGGCGTTCAGCAAGTGCATGGCTCGTCTTGCATCCTTCCACCGAGGCAGCGCCAGTATAAGAAGCGCGCAGAAGGTCCAAAGATCGTCACAAGATATTCCAAGAACCGTCATGGGTTTACTGACGCACACAGCTCGACTCTGGGAAGCTGCTCGGACCGCAGATGGAGTACGTCAGGCGATCCTTGACATCAGAAGAAGACGTATACAGCATCATTTCACTATATATCGGTCGACTCGTTCAGGCATCTGAAGAAGCGGTGGCTTTGACACAGATTCAGCTCCGGATCCTGGTGGGATGAGGACAATGAATGTTCGGACCGATGCCAAAATGCCATGTGTGCATCAGTGCATGTGAACATTGTGAAGTGATCGATTGTCAGTCATCACTCAACGCCCAAACACTGACTGTAATTCATGCACATTTGCTATCTTTGTAGTCTATCTCAAGTCGGACCTGGATGCGCAAACTCACCCACGGCTCTTTTGTGTGATGGTCTGACTCCGAACATCGGTGTGCTATCCTCGCGATGAACGATGATGACAGCGACAGCAATCCTGGCATGGGGACGCCTCAGAGTTGCTGGAAGCACATGCTGAGTTCAAGGCATGTATGTACAATGCGATTGTTGATTCGGCTCGATAAATGATACAGATCATGAAGATATTGACCAGTCCTTTACCCAGACCACACAGCGGGCCCCGGAATAGTGTAGTTCTGGAGGTTGTTGTAGATGTTGACCTGTACCAGGACATTCAGAACAAGACCGTATACGCTATAGAGAGTTTCTTACAGTGATGCCCGGATCGGTGCTCTTGTAAGCGCCAGGAAGAGAGACGGTCGGGGGAGAAGCACTTCCTCCTCCGGTGACCCGCACTTGGGCGCATCCTGATAATAATTTGTGTTAGCGCGACCTCTCATCGGATTTAACACAGGATTACACACCAATATAGAACTGAGCACCGGGGTACGTAGAAGCAACGTGTAATGCGATCTGTGTGCACACGAATTATCAGATAGACGCAAGGAATACTGCCGACTTCTTCGCACGATTTCACCGCGGATGAGGTAGTCGCCTGAGGGCAGAGATTTGGGAAGAATGAAGGAATGCTGGCCTGCACAACGCAAAGTTTCGCTTGAATACAAATCGACGTAAACACGTATGAGGATCCTCACCGTTGTCGGCGTTGACGATATCGGTAGCCCATTGTTGAGTGCTTGGGTTCAATAAGCCAGACTCGTAAACCTTGGTCCACACTGATCCTTGGCCGTTGAAAGCATCGGCCGTCGATGGCGCCTTGGCGACGTAGACAAGGACGGGTCCTTTGTGTCCTCCGGAAATCGCATCTTCGCCTGTCCTGGCGGCGTGTTGGTGCCACTCGAGACTGTCAAAGAGTTCAGCACGCAAGGCATCGTTATTGAATAGCTACTACGAACGTGATGTTGGATCCAGCAGCGACGGTCGCAATTCCGACACCTGATCCGCTCAGCCCATTGACGTTGCAGGTGAGGTCTGTCGAGGTAACATCGGTGACTGGGTTGTTGTTCGGCGGTACCCGAACGTCGATGTTATAGCCTTGGTCCGCCTAGAACGAAGTTAGAAAAGTCTTGGCCACTGTACGACATGGGGATGACTCACGCCGTTGAGCCATATATACTGCATCGTAACTGAGAGATCATGATAAGTCGTGTTCGAAGAAAACGATGATCTCTGTGCTTACAGTGAGCATTGGCAACTGCTGCGCCCGCAATCACAGAAAGTAATGTTGACTTCATGGTGATCCTTGAGAGCTAGGCTGAGTCGTTCAAGAACTCTTATATACATCGCCATGGCATCATCATCACATTCAATTGGCATGGTGGGTTCCCACCGAAATTGACGCGGTTGAGGCCAAGATTTTCCGGGAATAGCCAGATCGCTGGGGTATTAGACGTCAACGGTCGGCAAACAGGCCCATGTGTTCCAAACAGGGTGAGCTTGCATATACATTGGACCCATCACTTGAACACTCTATATCCCGAAAATGGACCGTCTTCGGTTCCCGTCCAAGTTCCAACCGAGTGCTGGGTGACGGAAGTGACATTCCGAACAAGTATGACCCGAAAGTACATCTGTAATACATTGATGGCGTACCTCCCTTACAGAGTCTACCATGGCTTTTCTGTTCTTCTCCGTGCAAGACCACAATCTGGTCATTGCACTAAACCGCGTTAGAAGGATACTTGAAGTCCTCTAGACCAACGAAGTTCTCCTTGATACTCCTCGCGCTGACGAACCGGTAGAAGATACTGATGCTACCAGCCTTGTCGTTGGTGCCGCTTCCCCGTGCGCCGCCGAAAGGCTGCTGGCCGACAACGGCGCCGGTGCACTTCTCGTTGTAGTAGACGTTACCAGCGGCATTGCGGAGCTTGTTGTCAGCTTGTATGAGGGCCTTCCGCTCCGAGGCGAATCTGCCGAAATTTATCAGACAGTAATTGCAGTGGGAGGAAAAGGCTTTACATGGCACCAGTGAGACCGTACTCGGATGTCGAGTCAATGAGGTCAATGGTCTTCTCGTAGTCGTCATCTTCGAAGACAAATACCTGCATGGCAGTGAGCAGCTGAAACGTCGGTGAACAGTGGCTGACCAACCGTAAGGACAGGACCGAAGATCTCCTCGACAAGGGTGACCGAGCGAGGATCCTTCGACAAGATGACAGTGGGCTGGACAAAGTATCCCTTGGAGTCGTCACCAGTTCCTCCGATCAGCACCTCCCCACCAGCATCCTTTGCCTTCTGGATGTAACTGGTGATCTTGTCAAAGGCGGGTCGTCCACTGCAAATTGGTCAGGCTCGCATTTTCACCGGACTGGAAAATGACGAACATTACGGGACCCATAAAGGTGGACCAGTCAAGCTGACTGCCGACCTTGATGTTGGCTACCTCCGAGAGTAGCAGATCCTTGAAGCCACCGTTCCATATCGATGAGGACACGTACAGACGCGACAGAGCTGAACATTTCTGTCCAGAGTACTCAAACGCGCCGCGCATGGTCTGCAGGACAGCGTTCTTGATCTCTGCCGATTTATGCACCAAGTGGAAGTTCTTGCCGCCAGTCTCACCGACGATACGAGGGTACGCGCGGTAGGTGTCCAGGTTCGCAGCGATGTCTTTCCAGAGCTTCCTGAAGATGAAGGTGCTTCCGGTAAAGTGGAGTGCGGCGAAGCTCTTGTGTGCGATTGCCTGCGCGACAACCTCTGGGGGAGGACCGGGGACGAACTGAATGACACCGGGAGGCATACCGGCTTCGGTGAAGATTTGGTGGACGATGTAGTTGGAGTAGGTGGCGGCGGGCGAAGGCTTCCAGACGACAACGTTACCGACGAGCGAGGGCGCGCCGACAAGGTTGCCGCCGATGGCGGTGAAGTTGAAGGGGGTCACAGCGAGGACGAAACCCTCGAGGGCGCGATACTCGATGCGGCTGAGGCGCGGTAAGTGGTGATCGGTAAGAGATAACAGGGTGAGACGTACTTCCAAGCTCCGGGCGAGTTGCGAGGGGGCTGCTGGGCGTACAGATCGCTCACGTATTTGACGCCGAAGCGCAGAAAGTCAGCGAGCTGGATGGCAATGAATGTTAGGCCACACCGGTCAGCAAAGGCAGCTTACCTCCGCTGCAGCGTCAATCTCAGCCTGCCATGCATTTTTGCCTTGGCCGAGCATCGTCGCGGCCATGAGCTTGTAGCGGTACTTGCCACTGACCAGATCGGCGGCCTTGAGGAATATCGCAGCGCGATCCGGCCACGGCATGCTCTCCCATTCGCCCTTGGCTGCGAGCGCGCCATCAATGGCGGCGCTGACGGTGGCGGGATCCGCTTCGTGGTAGGTGCAGAGGTGGTTGGCGTGGTCGTGGGGGAGCGGCTGTTTGGCAAGCTTGCCGGTCTTGACCTGAGGAGCAATCAGCTTGCATCTAGGGCGTATGGTGCGATGCCGATACGCACTGGCTTGCCGTTGATGATACAGGGCACCTCGAAGGGCATCTCCTGCTGCATCTGCTCGAGCGTCGCTTGCAGACCCGCCCGCTCGGCAGAGCCTGGCGCGTACGGTTTCTGTGTCCGGCGATGAGCGGAACGTCGGGTGAGATCCGAGACGAGTTACCATGGGCTCATTGTTGATTTCGGGTATAGCAAAGGTAGCAAGCTGGGGCGACATGGTGGTAAGAGGATGAGTTTATCCCAGCCAGGCTTTATGGTGGTGTAGATGCGCAATGGCAGAAATGTGAAGCGACCATCCGCGCCTTTGATGATCAGAAGCAGAAAGAAAGATAGCCGCGCCATCGATAACCCGCGTCTTGACTCTTGGGCGTCGGCATGCAACTGTTCTCACGGCCACAACGAACACCTGCAATGGTGATAATCTTGCACTGGTGGTAGACTTGCAATGGTGCTAAAGTTGCAGTGGTAGTGAACTTGCAATAATTACAATAAACTTGAACACTGTCAAGTACTAGTAGGAAAAGTGGATGGCAGACGAGGATTGAAGACTACAGCACGATCAATAGTCGCGTCTCCTCCTATCTCTATCTCTATCTCGATGGTGATCTCTCGGGCTGCGGGAACGACGTTTCTCCCTGCTCCTACTTCTTTTCCTTCTGCGGCTGTCAGAGGAAGGAACGTCAAACACCATCCCATATCCACCAGCTCGTTCACTATGGCTCTCTCTGTACTTGGACGTCTTCACCAGATCATCGCGTCCTCCATATCCAGAACTGCGCGACGCTTTTGCACCAAGTTTGATGTCGTTGGACCACGATGTGTTGGACTTGGCCACCGACTGTGAAAAGTCGACCCATATACGCCTGTCATCCACCAAGACGTCTGCTGCATTTTGAAGTATGCCTAGAACATGATTAGAACTGAGAGATGATTTAGAATCATCAGAACAAACCTGCTCGGCATCGTCGCGCTTGTCGAACTCTATGAAGGCGTATTGCAGCGAGTCGCCCGTCTTCTTGTCGCGGATGACTTGACAGCTCATGATGACGCCAAACCGCGAGAATATGAGCTCCAGATCCTCGTCCCGCGTCACTGGGTTGAGCTTGCAGACGAATAGCACGTTCTCAGGCGGCCGCACGTTTGCAAAGGGCAGATCTCCGACCATCTCGAGTGTCAGCGCAGACGCAGCAGCGGCCTTCTCGCGTCGAATCCGCTCCTCCTCTTCTTCCGGCAGCTGGAATAGCGGGTCTTCGTCTTCTGCGATGCGTGTCGAATTGTCAGGCGGTCTGGTCGGGGAACCAGGGGGCTTTAGCAAGCCTGGAGGATCGGGGAAGGGGTCATCTGTGCCAGGAGAAATCAGCGTTGTCGATTTATCCCAAGCGAGTAGAGCGAACCCAGGATGACGACGTGTCGGATGCGAACATCCTTGAGCGGGCGATCCTTGTCGTCAGTGAACACGTCGTTCAGCTTGTCGAGCGTGTCAAGACCTTCGACGACATGTCCGAATGCAGCGTGCTTCCCGTCGAGGTACTCGATGTTGTCGGCGAGGGTGATAAAGAACTGGCTGCCACAGCCGCCTTTCTCCTGCCCGGGGAGAGAAGGTGCGACGGCCATGGAGACGGTGCCCTTGTGCGTGTGCTTCAGTCTGGGAAGGATCTCGGGGGTGAAGTAGCGGGCCACCGGTTCTTTGGCCGAGGCCTGCGAGGCGATGTAGGACCAGACGGACTCGCCTCCTGCGCCGGTCGCGGAGGGGTCGCCTGTCTGGGCTAGGAAGTCCTTCGACACTGCCACGAGTTGAGCAAGGAAGTAAAGAGACGAAAAACAGGCAACGCACCGTTGAAGAAGGCATTCAAGTTGTAGTAGTACACTTTACACAATTTCAGGAAATTCTCGCATGTTTTCGGGCACGCCTCGACCTCAAGATCAATCACGAGGTCACCTAGCGAAGTTTCAAACAAAACAGACATACAAAACACGCAAGTCGGCCCAGGACTGGCGGTATGTAGGCGGAGACGTTCCTCGAGGTGATGGTTGAGTCCAAGTTTCTCGCGCGATCGTGATTTGACTTGCGCGTACAAGTGCGTTAGATCTGTCCGCTCCCAGCTAATAAAGTTTATGGGTACCTGGCGCAATGGTAGCGCGTTTGGCTTCGATCGCTGAATGGCACCAAAAGGTTGTAGGTTCGAGTCCTGCGGTGCTCAAGTTTTTGGCACATTCAAGCGCGGGGCCAGTGGTCCAGTTCAAACTTGTTACTTCACTAGGGCTGTGGAAAAAGTTCTGGAGGGTGTATCTTACCGTATTTTACCTACCCGCCCGGGAGGTAGGGTGGCGAAGTATACCTCCCCCGGTATGTTACCGGTTTCTTACTGACCCCTCCGGACTCCAGGTATCGATACGGTATCTTACTGTCCCATAGTCACATGATCATTTCACGTGATGACCGTGGCGCAATTTCCGCCAAGGTCAGAAAAACACAAAATTTTTTTTCTGCCACACACAGAATGCTGAAAATCAAACTACATAGCTAACTCTGTCCGATGTATTGTGAGACTGTCATTCCAGATTTCTAAGGCCCCGATGCACCTCCCCAGGACATCCCGCCCCTTCCCGCCGCGCGGCGCGCTGCGCGCCCATCACGTGAATTGATCACGTGGGAGGTAAGTTACCTGCCTCCCAACCGTCGAGGTATCTTACCGGTAACTTACCGGTAAGAACCGTCACAAACGGTCCGGTACCGATACCTACAGTTTGCTTCGCCACCCTACCGGGAGGCGCGGTAAGTTACCGTATTTTACTGTAATTTACCGGCACGTGATATATTCACGTGATCCCGCGCCGCCTTTCCGCCGCGCAAACAGGGCCAAGATGCAAGACCCCACAGGCAAAATGCTGTGGTAGCTTTTCTAGCTTATCTGCTGGGTCACTGCCATCTCAATACTACTGCGCACCACATAAAGGTAGCAGAAGAGCCTCAGGCCTCAAGCTTCAAGAGGCGCGCGCTTACCACGTCAAAAGGTCACGTGTAGGTAATTTACCTACCCTCTCCGCCCTCCCGGTAAATAACAGTAAAATACCGGTAAAATACGGTAAAAAGGCTTCCGGTAAAAAATGGGAGTTTTTTCCACAGCCCTATTACTTCACTCAGCAGCTGAAAGTTGCGTCCTGTGTCCACTGTCCTGACTCCTGACAGCCTGTGGAGTAAGGGGACCAGTCTCAGTACTACCTATTTCACAATTGCTGAACTCTGGAGGCGCTTGTCAAGACTCTACAAGCTGCATGCCTTGCTTCACCAGAATTCCGGATGGCTTATCATCAGATTTCTCCGATCATCCTCTTCCTCGATAGATATACCCTTTTTGAGGAACTCAGTAGTTGAGAAGCGCAGGAGCATTTTGAAGCATTTCACGCCCGAGTGCAGGTAGGGTTAGGGTTTGACACGGGTTCCCTTTCACGTTCATGGCGCGCACCCTGCGACCGCGGAAATCACAAGTCAACTATGCCGTTCTAGCTGGTAGAAGCACCAGTAGCTCAGGAGACGATGGAGATGGCGCGACGTCCCCGACTGCCCCGCCCATCATCGACGATGACGATCGTTCAAGCGGCAGCGACTTCGCACTCGACGAAGGAAAAGATGGTGAGGCCGATGATGATGATGAAGACGCAGCCATCGTCGCGGACGACGATGACGATATGGACGTGGACGATGAGCCCGTAGCTGTCAAGCCAACTCCCAAAGCAAAGCTCGCGCCGAAGCCCAGAAAAGCGCCGCACCGCCGCGTCCCAAGGTGGCTGGCGGAACGCGCCAGAAGATGTATGTGTTGCCGACGCCTAGCGTGCACCACCGGCATCGTGCTGTCCCGCTTTTCTCGCCGACGAACGACGTCGAGAGATTGGTATCGAAGCCAACGACGCCATTTCGGCCAGACCAGTACGACGTTGACCAAGGGTTTCACGCACGATGCCAAGACGACGGATCGCGTGAATAAGGCGTGGGGATACAATGTGGGGCCTGGGCCGGCATGGGAGCTCGCCGAGGACAGAGCATGGTTCAAGGAGGCCAAGGACGGCGCCGAGACGGAGGCAGACCGCCGACCAGTTGTGTACTCGACCGTGAAGACGTCCACTGAATTTCGATTATTGACATCAACGTTCGTCGTAGTCCATTCCTCGGTATTTCCCTAGCTCATGCACGTATATAGTGAAGCTGCGCCGTATCTGCCCTCAGATGTCATTTCTGCCGACGATGGTACATCAAACCACCCCCTCCGACTACCTGTTTCCTTGGCCCGCATCACGCGCAGGCACGCGTTCAGTTCTCTATGTTTGACGCGCGCAAGAATTGTGGGTACACAATCCACTCCGACCTGCATTTTCTCAGCTACCTCAGCCGATTTCATTCCTGAGAGCAAATCGCATCTATTTAATCCGGGAGCGCCTGCCTGGGGTATTGACTGGTGTCCCATTCACCCTTCTGCACGCGCAGGTCAGATTCCATCCTCGTGGACTTGCTTCCTTGGACCTCAAGGCTCTCCCATCCCTAGGCCGCAATTATACGCAATACCTTGCCGTCGCACCATTCCCAACGAAGAATCACGCTCCCGACGTTGGCGTACGTGCGCCAAGACCTGCACTGGCGTGTATTCAAATATGGGCTGTAATTCAGAGGGCATGAGCTGCGACACAGTGTTATGCATCGAGTCGGGACCAGCCTATGATCTGAAATGGTGTCCTTTGCCTGCTCACGACGAGACCTCCAAAAGACTCGGATTTGTCGGAGGGACATTCGAAGATGGAACATTCTCGGTGTATTCCGTCCCAGACTGCCCCAAAGCCGATGCAGGACCTGTGTATGGTTAGTCAAATGCTGCAGAGTCAATCTTGATTCTCATTCTCGTGCAGTGCATCTAGCAGAACCTGTGATTCGGATAGAAATGGTCGAGACTGCGTGCTGGTCCTTCGACTGGGCTAATAGTGAAGTCGTTGCGATTGGGACGACGAACGGCATCATCGCTGTTTATAACCTTGCTTCAGCTCTCAAGAATTACGCTCCAGGTGCGTTTGAATCTCTCTTCTTGACCTTTGGCTCATCGGTCGCAATGTAGGCAACACAATGATTTCTGACATGCTCCCAACGCATTACATCCCAGTACATCAATCGGCCATTCGTGCACTCACATGGATAAAGGTGCCGCCGTGTACATCGTCTGGTTCACCGGCACTTGGATCGAATCCCACTGTGATTGCTAGTGGCGGTTACGATGGAATGGAGTGCATGACTGACATCCGGGAAGGACGTGGATCAGTCATGAATCGTACCAGAGGTCCGGTACAATTTCTCTCTGCACGTTAGATTGCTGAGCCCATCATAGACGTGATCAACACCATGATGTTTCTCTCCATATGCGGGTGGTCCCATTACGATTGACCACGAAAACATCGTCAAGGCCTATTCCGCTTCACCCAGTATGCTTGGACGTGGACATACTTACTCGAACCCGGCGGACCGGTTTGGGCCGTGAGCACCTCCGACATGCACCCACAACTCGCCGTGGCTTGCGCTGACGGGGCGTTTGAGCACCACGAACATGCTTCGCTCGACGCGCCGCGGGGCTCAGTGCCTTTCTGGATCCACAAAATCTACCATCTCGACTATAGCCGCAAGACGGGCGAGTTCCGCATGCTCGAGCGCTTTCCTCCCATTGAGCTTGCACCGACGAGCAAGACGGGCGCGTGGCCGCGCGAGGTGGCAGTTCAGCGCGTGGCGTGGAATAGCGGTAATGGCCTGGGTTGTGCGGGGATGTTGGCGAGTGGGACGGGGAGTGGGCTTTGCAGAGTGGACTGTCTGGAGGGTCGCTGGATGAAGGACAAGTTTCCATATGGTGATGTGGAAAGGTTGAGGGGCGACCAGGGTGTAGAGGGTGATTCGGATTCGGAATGATGTTCATTATGACACCCGCGAAATGGAAGTGGCTGTCTGACTGTAGTCTAGCTACCGCTGTATTTCTTGAACGTATCTCGTCTGTAGCATGCAATTCAATCCAACTTACAATTCTTTACTAGTACAACGCTTACTTACGTGCGAAGTGCAGTGGGCGACATTGTACTTAGGAAGGACACAAAACATTTGGCCACATGCAGGTACTATAGCCTTCTCAAAGCGATTCTGGGTTGTAGCAGACGCACTCACGCGCGCTCGATACAAAGTACGTCTTTTATATATATAGGCACACACATAGTTCGGGTGCTTATTCCGGCAAGCCATCGTTTTTGCCCAGACTTCAGGAAGTCTTATGATAGTACTTAAAAATCACAGACGACACCACGACGCAAGGGCCTGAACTATCAAGAAAGGGATCATTTAATGATGAACGCCACATCCGCAAACGGCAATGCCCTCTCCCACGCACGGACCACCGCGTCGGGCCTATAAAAACTTCGCCCGAGCATTGTTGTTTCTTTAGATACATACTCGAACAGGATCTATTCTATAGAAACTGACCGAGTCTCGCATTTTTATAAATGCCGCATCTCTCAAATCCAGTCGATGACTCCACGCTCCCTCGCTCGACAGAGAATTTGGCCTTCTTCGGAAGGTCTCGAGGACGTTTGGCGATTCACTTGGGTGCGCTTGTATGAGCCGCTCGGGGGTCTTGCCAGCGAGGCGAGCGTATGTCTGATGGATTCTCTCTTTTGTTCAGAGCTATCTGGGGCTTGTCTGTTGGCGGTCTTGGGGCTGTGGCAAATTACCAAGTTGCGTTGCTTTTTTCGTCGTCCTCCCTCTGTCCTTCCCCATTCTTTGGCCGCTTTCTGCCCGGACGGCTTCGGACTACGGTCCATACGCTGAATGGTTCTGGTGATGTGCCTACATTTACGATTTCATTCGGCGTCTAATCAACGCTCGGATGGGGCTGGACTGAGAAGATGACCCGCCACCTTATAGGGCGGACTGTCTGTTACCGTCCCCATATCTCAATTGTATCGTAGTTGATTTTCAATGCATCATTTGTTGCCTCCTTAGCCCACTTCGTGACGACCCGAATATCACCTTTTGAAACCATCACCGCCCATATCCAGGCCCGAGGGTGTCCCGCGTAGGGCTGCAACACCGTACAGCATTCACTCGACATCTCCGTGGTCATACCCTTGTGTGCATTTGAGTGCGGGAAGGAAGAAAGGAAGTTTAAGTGTTCGGACTTTTGTACAATTCATGCCTCCGTCCGACGCGCAAGTCTCGCCACACTGGCAATACACCCAGAGTCAATCAATATCAATCACTCCAGATCTCCGGAATTCACGTATCACCTCAGCTCACCTTCCCCCATCTTCCAGGGCCCGCCAATCACGCTCTTGGTACACCGTAACAATTCTCCCCCACCCACCTATTTATCCGCGTATCGTGATGGAGTCGGGTACGCTCGAGTACGTACGGCGAGATGGCCCTCGCGTTGAATAACGGTCTCTTATAAGAAGGGATTACTTGTAATTCTCATGCTAGTCCTTCCCCTGCCTGCCAATGTCGACCGAGATCGCCAAGATTCAAGGAAACGCCACAGACGACGTGAAGCGGAAAAGTTTGGAAGTGCTCACGTACTTTATCGGATCGTCGAAGTCGTACGGGTATGGCATCGGGCGGAATTTGAGGTTGGTGGAGGTGAACATATTCGGCGAGCAGTCGGCGGAGACTATGTGTGAGATTGAGGTGTCCCCAGGTGCATAGCCCGAACAGCGCTTTGGTCACGGTAACTGATTCGACGAGGCAGAGATGTGCAACGTCTATGGCACGCTGCATGGCGGATGCGCGGCGTACATGATAGATCCGTGCGTTGGGAGACTTCACCAGAGAGCTTGACTGACACTAAGCAGGTGCTCCTCCTCGCCGCTTGTCTCGTTAGGTATAGCCACGGGGAAAGATGGTACCGGCATGTCCCAGTCCATGAACGTGATTTGGCATCGCCCAGTGCTACAGTGAGTCCCGAGGATTTGCACCGTTAGGTCATCGGGCTGAACGAATCGCGCAGAGGAACACATCTGCGCATAGTGTCGAGAACAATCTTCATGGATGGGCGCTTGCGGTCGGCGAGCTGTGAGGTGAGAATATGGGTCTGGACGGGATGTGTCTCCTCATCTGATTACTGCTTCTTTGGCAGTTACGCGACAAGACCACGAACGCGTTGTACATCTCTGGTGTTCACACGACACAAGGCGGTCAAGAAGCGATCGCCTAAGCTTTAGATATGAGTACAATAGATACAGCAGAACATACTAGTTCGTTCACTCTGACTCTGAGTTCAACGCGTACTCGACCGTTGCTGTGAGTTCCTCCCATTGTTTATCTTCCAGTTTGCCATCTGCAGATCGTCCCGCCCCCACCTTCTCACAAAGATCGACGAAGTTCTTCCAGGAACCACCCCGCCATGGATCTTGTTCAGCACGGGATGCGGGGCACGCATCCCGTTACTGAGCCACCACTACAGCGGTGTTAGATCCAACTATTGCGGAGCAGAAAACGAACCTTCGAGTTCCAATAGTCACCTTCGCGACGGTGTAGCTGCTGATGGACGTAGCAGCTCGTGAGATTGTCCTCGTCGCTTTGAGCGAGATCATGAGCGCGCTTAATATCATCGTTCAGGAGGTGAAGCGCGCTTCGAACAGGGATGGGATCAGTTAAAGCATCAATTTGGGAAGTAAGAGATGCATCGTAGACGGAGGTGGGCTTGAGAGGTGGCGGGACAGGGCGTGCTAGTAAGGTGGATGCTAGTTGACGTGCCTGCGCAGACATGATGGTGGGAGATAAGTAGGGTTCGTTGGCGGGCCGCTGGCAGATGATCAGAGTCGATGCGTCATAGTTTGATATCACTTCGTGTGTTCGATCCACGGTGTGCTTCAGGAACTGTCGGAAGGGAGCGGAGTTTCAAAGCTTGAAGAACTAACCGAGACAAAGATTTGGCTAAGAGGTAGGCGTCCCACGCAATCTGGGGTCTACAGGGTTTGCCACAATGGCCATAGCCGTATACCACTGGCAATGAGAACACTGGACAAGGTGAGGTGAAAGTGAGAAGTTGCCTTCTCCCACTGAAACTGACCTCCTCACTGAATGAGGTCTCCTCTGGATCTTCTACCCGCTATGTCTGAGCATCAAGCAGTGAGGCGCATACAACCGGACTGACGGCCCGTCATCCGAGGTGACCGTCACAGCTATACAGCTGAGCGTGATCGTGGGAAGGAAATTATTTCGCTCGAGTCGGCTCCGTGCAGAGCAAATCAGTGACTGACCTTTCCAGTAAAAATGAGGTGAGGACGCCGCCCGCCCTCGCGCCCACCGTGTCTGACGTCCCTCCAGCAGCAAACTCTCAGTGTCAAGCGTGCGGGGCTCCGTCAAGGAACTCCTTGTTGAGGCCAATGGCGAGAAGAAGCGCAACTTCGTCGAGACCATCGAGCTCCAGATCGGCCTCAAGAACTACGACCCCCAGCGCGACAAGCGTTTCAGCGGAACCGTCAAGTGCGCCTCCCGCCGCTCTTCCCGATGCGCACCACGCTGATCACCGCTGTCCAGGCTCCCCAATGTTCCCCGTCCCCGCATGTCTATCTGCATTCTCGCCGATGCCGCCGACATCGATCGTGCCAAGCAAATTGAGCTCGAGTACATGTCCGTTGACGACTTGAAGAAGTGTGTACAGATCATCTTACTCGGAGATTCAATCTGACGTCTGCCAGGCTCAACAAGAACAAGAAGCTCGTCAAGAAGTTGGCCAAGAAGTACGACGCCTTCCTTGCGTCCGAGACCCTCATCAAGCAGATTCCTCGTCTCTTGGGTCCTGGTCTCTCCAAGGGTGCGCCACCTTGATTTGAAACCGCTTAGTCTTGCTCTAACACGCCTCTAGCTGGCAAGTTCCCCACCCCCGTCTCCCACGCCGAGGACCTCACCAACAAGCTCAATGAGGTCCGCTCGACCATCAAGTTCCAGCTCAAGAAGGTTCTCTGCTTGGGTGTCGCTGTCGGCCACGCCAACATGACTGAGGACCAGGTCCTCGCCAACGTCATGCTTAGTATGTATCCATCGCACTCCCTCAAGCCATCCTCTGACCTTCCATCAGGCATTAACTTCTTGGTCTCTCTCCTCAAGAAGAACTGGCAGAACGTCAAGTCTCTCCACATCAAAACCACCATGGGCAAGCCCACCCGTCTCTTCTAAACGGAGAGTCAACACTTGTTTCTCTTCGTCATGGCGCTCTAGAGTTTCTGTACGGTTGTCATGCATACCATGAAGCCCCGCACGCTTGTACCAACGGCTTTCAGGGGGAAGGCCGATTGGGAGCTGAGATAGTTGTGCAGATGTTCTGATTATCGTCGTAACGAATATAACTTGTATCCATACAAAACTGACTGAGTGGGATTTCATCAGGATAACCGGACGCGAAACGCAATGATCAGGACAGCACCTTCTCGGTGATTCGATCTGACGCCCCAATTGAAATCAGCTCGTACATGGGAATGTTGATACGTATATATGCTGAATAGGTGGCGCCTCAAGTTTGCCCCTGGCAGTGCCGCCCGAACTCACACACAGCTGTCATCAAAACTGAACATTCATCACTGCCATCGGCGCTAGCATCTATCCCTCTGTCTCACTCTTACCTTCATCTCGAACGCTGGTTATGGACTATCCAGCCTGGAAAATAGAGGGTCAGCCCTCTCTTGAGCGCTTCCCATACAGCAGTTCATGTTCATTCAGATCCGCGTGGGGACTGGAGCTCCGAACTTACAGCGGTACACATTTACAACGCTGCCTCCTTCTTAGGCTTCTTCGCCCTTCTGTTTACTCTCGTCCCGGCGACGTTCTCTCGGCGTATACACAGGACGCGGACGTGGTTCAGCTTCGTCACCTCTTGGCTCGTCTTCGCCTTTTCATACTTCTCCTCGTCGACAATCAGTTTGGCAAGGATCGCATTTCGGGACATGTCTGCTGCAGACACTTTTGGTCTATAGTTCTCCCGTTCTGTACGTGACATTGCTCTCTTCCTCACATACCGTATGTTAACGCCAAGACTTGTCCAGAGTTGGCTGTACTGGCGTTTCCTTCATTGTGGACGTGCGTTGACTTATGTTCTCCTTCGCGAGACGACTATCTGACCCGTTCGAGTGCAGACATACTGCTCTTTCCGAGTGCTCATTCTCGGGACTTCCAATCCCTCCATCGTATACCGCGACCTCGTACGTTCACCTGTCTCGGTTACCATGGTCGATGCTTATCGCGTAACAGATGTTGATCATGCCATGGGTCATCTGGGTACTCATGATCATCGTAACTGCCTTTGTGCGTACAATTTCGCTTAACCTGTTGATCACCGAAGTCGCCTGAAGCTGATCGTGCACACAGCTCATTGGTGATGCCGATCAGATAGAACGCGATTCAACGCATATGTTCTGTCATAGCAAAAGCAACGCCCAGTGAGTCCGACGGGTTTCGCCTAAATTTCATTTTTGATGTGTGCTCAGGTTGATTGTCACGCTTTGTCTGACGTTCCCAATGGTGACGACCTGCATCCTCTTGGAAGGTAAATGGCCTCGTCTCTAGGACAATGGTCTCGATGTCTGATAACAACATCCACAGTATCCCTCGCGCATTTCCTCTATCGGCACTGGATCTCACTCCGCGAGTACGCCTACCAGAGACAGACAGATAAAGGCCATCGTCCATCAGTCTCGATGATAGTTCGCCTGACAATATTCACGGCGATGCCTGTCGTTGCCTTGATTCTAGCTGCGTACATCGCGGCCCATGAAAAGAACTCGAAAGCCTCCTGGAACATCCTGCTCGCATCTCGTAAGTCCTACACAGAACCCTTCCCGCCGCTTCTGACCTGCACAGTACCGATATTGGGGGCGCTATCTTTCGGGACGCAGAAGAAGGTTTGGAAGTTGGCGAGACCGTTCCGTCTCGTTGCTGAAAAGTTCTACAGGACATCATCGGTTCTACGATCCCCGTCGGTGGATCAAGCGCGGCGCAGGAAAGGATGAAGATGGCAGTGATGCTGGGCCTGTGCAATATAGCCGAGTGAGGTCGAGTTCCACAGCAAGTCCCTGCCCGGATCGAGAGATTCAAGCCCACCAATGC
>JAHLMJ010000035.1:0-90873 GCA_019915105.1 Strobilurus luchuensis | reverse complement strand
AAAGTTAGCATCTATCTATCTACGCTCCCTACCATGGGGCATGGTATGAATGACGTCTTTCAGTTATTTTCATCATTTTTGGTAACAAGAATTTCCCAAGTTAATTGATGATAAAAATTTGGCATTCATTGCACCCATAATTCAACGCTATATAAATTCTGGTGCTCTATGCAAGACCCAGTTCTCAACGCTGGCAGGTTTTTGGCATGAACGGCTCTTATAATTCAATATTTCATATATTTTGATGCTCTTCATCAAGCTCAGTATTCCAGGCTGGTAGGTTTTTGACAACCATTATGCCCATAATTCAACGCTATATGAATTTTGGTGCCCTATGCAACATCCAATTTTCAGCACTGGCAGGTGTTTGACATTGGTAGTGCCCATAATTTAACGCTACCTACATTCTGGTGCCCTATACAGGCCCAGTTTTCAACGCTGGTAGGTTTTTGGCATTGTTGATGCCTATAATTCAAAGCCAATTACATTCTGAAGCCCTATATCTAAATCACATACGCTTTTCTCATCCACATTTTTATATTGATCAAAGTCAACTCCATACACCTTATGACCTTTACGCTACTTGCTCCATCGCTTCATCCTCCTCATCGTCCTCATTATCATCAGTCTCGATATCTTTAATCTTCCCACTTTTCTCATCCTTCAGGTCCTCCTCTGCTTCCTCATCATCTTCGTACTCCGAGGTGTCATGCTGACCCTCACCGGCTTGGCCACGCTCCAACTCAGCGGCCTAAGATCTCAGTATAGATAAAGTGAGGAATATTATGAATAGACGCACCACTTCTTGACTGAATGTGGCAGGTGCAATGTCCGCGACAACCTAAAGGTAACAATTGAGCATCTCAGAAAAACCAATAACGGTACAATTTATACCGTTTGCGAGGAGGACTGGCTTGCCTCAATGCTAGGAAGCGCACGAGCACGCTCGGTACGAACCTTTGTAGCAATTCCTTCAAAGTAGGACTTCACGTCGGAAGGCAGTGCTGAATCACGAACTAGGACTCCTGCGTCAAGATGTTGTTCTGCCCAGGTAAGATCAAAGTTCATAACGTCTGTATCAGGATTACGAAGAAGAGCGCATC
The DNA here is from genome assembly GCA_019915105.1 of Strobilurus luchuensis. NCBI lineage: Eukaryota > Fungi > Basidiomycota > Agaricomycetes > Agaricales > Physalacriaceae > Strobilurus > Strobilurus luchuensis. The sequence continues at coordinate 89,770 of JAHLMJ010000035.1, read as the reverse complement.
GACGGGCAAACATGAGATAGATAGCCTTTATTAAACACATCAGCAGAAGAAATTAAAGCAACCCAAGCGATATACCTTGACTAACTGCGCACGAGCACCAACGATCTCCTCAGTTAAAAGTTTAGAGCCAGGAATATGAAGAAGCGAGGTGTCGAGAAGGCGATCCACAGAACGGATGAACTGGACAAACTGCGCCCTCTCTCTGCGCTCCTCGCCTTGTTGACGAGCTTCAGCCTCTGAGATGGAGACAAATTCAGCAGCGGGAGAATAGTCAAACTCGTCCCACCCTGCGGAGTAAATCATCACATAGTCAGAGGCGTCGGGTGAGCATGCAAGAAGGACACGCTGACAGAGCTCGGAAATAAGAGGAAGACGACGAGCACGACGAAGGAAAGGCTGCCAGGCAACAACGGAAAGAATCTCCTCGACACATGTATCTTCCTGACGTGTACGGGGAGTAGTGGAGTGTGCAGCATAGAGGTACCACTGCGATCCAGATGCCTCCAGCATAGTGCGAATGAGGAGGTAGAGGTCATAGGCCGCGGAGCTATTGAGTGTCTTCTCCACGGCACTGAAGTCCTCGTCAAGAAGTTCAAAGCGACGTGTCGCACTGAACTGTGCCTCGACTGATGGAATCATATGCATATGTACCACTCTCTTGATGGCATCGACAAGGCTCTGGTATTGAGCGTCAGAGAGATTGAAGAGTGCTCCGATATTCTCCGGTGCAGGAAGAAGAGGTTCGTCTGCCAACATCTCTGTCAACTCGGCCCAACCGCGTTGCTGACTTTCGATATAGATTTTCGTCAGCTGCGTACGCAAACAGCTTCTGTTGATAGTGGGATTGCGAGCACAAATGGCGTCCATCAGCAATGTCCATTCTGGACCTGAGCGTCTAGACAGTGCCTTGAACTCGACGAGAGATGGAATCTGAGTTAAAAAGGTCAGATACTAGGTGACAAGATGGCAACATTCGAACGCACGAGCTTATGAGCTAGTCGCCAGAACATAGCACCCTTTTTACAACTCGCAGGCCCAAAGAGAGTGATGATTACACCAAGGAAACCCTCTGTAAGAGGAAAAACAGGTGTTCCAAGTTGAAGAATGTTTGGATTCTTGGAGCGTGTGAGAAGGGGAGTCTGGTATGTGTAGAAAATGGTTTTGGAAAGATCGGCGATAAAGGGAGTCACCAGAACAGCGTCAGCCTTATTCTTGGAGATCTGCGCTCTCAGATTTGTGAGCATGTCCTCGAATGCAGTAGCAAGACGAGCTGCCCAATCCACGGCGGTTGAAGAGCCACGTTTGGCTCCAAATTCGTCGAAGAAATGTGGGAGAAGATTGGTGGTGAAGACCTTGTCGAGTGCTGCGAGAACAACCGGCGGCGAAATTGGACTATTAGCCTGATACTTGAATTCGACCCAGAGATTGTCGAGGATATGGTTACGCTCCTGCAACGTTGCAGCCTGATACTCCTCAATCGAAGGAGCAGCACGAAGAACTTCAGATGCCAGAAGTTGGGCATTTGTCATTGACGTGGTAATAATAGGTCCGAGAAGCTATATGAATTTGTAAGTCCAGACGCAAAAGAGAAACATGAGCTACTCACCTCGCCAGTATGAAGGGCAGTCTGCTCCAATGCCTTCTCGGACGACCACTTGGCTTTACCTGCTTTTCCGTTGAACAGGGGATAGCGAGCGAGTGGCGCAAGCGCAAAGATGAGGTGAGGATTATTGTAGATGTTGCGTGCCATACTGCCGGCGGTGTTGCCAATCTTCTGCGAAAAGGCTGCACTCAGGAGACTGCAGAATGCCGGAGTTGGCCCAGAACCGGTCGCAGAGGGATGGACAGCAGTGAGCATATGGTGCAGCTTGTCGCTGGTGGTCTCGTTGATTGTAGGAAGACGCCGGTTGGACGCCGCAGTGGCAAGGATTTCTGCTGCCATCTCAGAGGCTTGGATAGAGTCTATAGTATGGACGGTAAGCAAAGTGGGACACAGAAGGCTATACAGTGACGCACCATAGTCAAAAAACTTTACCACCCAAAATGACTTCTCGGCTAACTCCTCGCGGTAGAAATCTCGCTCTTCGGTCAAACGCTGATAAGCCTCACTTCCCCAAGTACTGGAATTGAGCATATCCTGAACGTCGGAAAGCTTTTTCTTGATGTCGGGAATGACTCGTTCCCTCTCGAGGGCATAACGATGGAGGCCATTGAGCAATAGGGCCTTGATGCGTTCCTGTTCTCCAGAGGGAAACCGGAAGCGGGCTCTCTCGAATGGTCCGTTGACTTCAGTGGTGAGAGTGGAGACGTCAATGTCTGAGCGCTTGATGGCAGCAAAAATAGCGTTCTCGACGTATCGGTTGAATAGGTTAGCACCTTGGTTGGTGCCTTCCCAGAGTATGTCTCGGTTACTGTCTCGAACGTCACGGCCATTGAACTTCTTGATGACCCAGTAGACGCGGGTGTTCTCGATAGGCTCCAATGGGTCATTGCCCATATGAACAAGAGCGTAGCCCAAGGTATGCTTGTTCAGCTCGTCAGTGTATGTCTTCCACTGGGCCTCAGGCTCATTGGCGAGAAGCTCCCGCTTGGCAGTGAGTAACTCCATCTGACATGACACTCGTAAGTTATCTGAGCCCTGGAAAAGACTGAATAACCATACCGCATCCTCAAACTCGAGATCTGAGACTTTGACCACCTTGCGTCCTTTTCCGCTCGAGGTCGTCGAAGCCTAAATTATGATCACCGGATGGTTAATATCACAAATTAATACAATGAAGAAAGACTTCACGCACGGAGGTCTTCTTGCTAGCCGTCTTCTTGGCCGAATCAACCTAGCAATAGAGTCAGCATGTGTGATATATTCAACTATAAGTGACACTCACGTCGGCACTGACTATAACACGGATTGTTGACTTTTCCGTAGTCTTTTCCGACGCTTTCTGAAACAATGAGTCAATTATAATGAATAGACATAGAGGCAATCAAGTAGCGTACCGTCTGTTTAGACTTCTTGGAGGGGGGCTCCTTCACTTTCTTATCATCTTGTCCAGAGTCCTCCTCCGAGGAAGGCTCTGGTGCTGCACGCTTTTTGCCAGCACCCATAGTTGACGTTGCCTGTGTGGTCTTTTGAGTCTGACAGATTGTGGTAAATGTGTATTACATACTGTCTTCCTGCCCGTAGATACACGTTGCTTTGGTTTAGAGGTTTCATCGCTGGAACCCTATGTTTGATTGAGCAACAGAGTTACGGTCATGAGACTACAAAGGCATACTTACTTCACTGGACGATGCACCACGTGGCTTTTCCTTTTCGGTCTGCGAGCATCATGAAGATAGATGATGTATGATAAGAAAAGTTAACATACTACTTTCTTGGTCTCTGGCGCGCGTGTTGAAGTTGAAGTCGTCTGCACAGAAGTCTTGACCACTTGAGCCGTTGTCACTTTCTTCTTGGGACCAGCTGGAGGAAGCGCGGCAATCGTACTTGCCACTGGGGTCTTTGGTTGTGCGCTGACCTTGGCTTTCTATAAGCCATATTAGTACTGGCGCATGTCAGGTATTACAGTGAATTACCTTTCGAAGCGGCTACATGTCACTATATCAGTATACATTTAGAGATACGAAACATGCCAACATACCATTTCCTCATCTCTAGTCACAATAGGAGCCATTCCGGCGCCATTCATAGGCTCATCTGTAGATGAGATTTCAATGTCTACACGTCGTTTGCCCTCCGTTGTAGTCTAAGAACAATGAGCCTTGATCATGATGAAGTGAGTATTGGGAACCTTCTGAATAGGCCGCTTCGAGCTGACGGTAGTCTTTGCAGCAGTCTTCACAGCAGTGGCACCATCAGATTCGTCATCTGTATGAGAGACCTGCATAATGATTGGATTAAGCGTCTCACATCAAACTAAGGTCAGAACACACCTTTTTTTTGTTGACACGACGTTTAGTGACTACGGTCTCAGGCTCGTCGTCGTCAGAGTTCTCCAACACTGTCACCTATGCCAAAGTGAGATTTCGACCACCTGGTGGACAGAATCAAGCATACCTTGGCCTTGCGGATGCGACGTGAAGTAGGTTCCTCGTCATTATCTGATTCTTCAACAGTATTCTTAGCCTTGACTGTTTTCTTCTCTGCAGCGCGTCCAGATGTGTCTGACTAGAGACAACTGAGATTTTGACTATCAGATGGTGGAAATCACAACATACCTGTATCTTTCGAATACGTCTTGGGGCTTCATCTTCTGCATCAGAGTCGACGGCGCTATCCTTAGATTGAAAATGACATTAGATATGACTTCTTAGATAGTCAAAATGTATACACACCTTAACTGCCCTCTTTCTTCCCATCGTAGAGGCATTTCCCAACTACAATATAGTTTAGATTTTGACCACCAGGTGGACGAAATCACAATATACCTGAGTCTTTCGCATACGTGGTTGAATATCCTCCTCTTCGTCGGAATTCTCTATGACTTCCTTGGACTGAGATAACGTCAGATACAAGGCCTTGTCTATGAAGGAATCAGTACTTACCTTGACTGTCTTTTTTGGCGCAATGCGAGTACTAGCAGATGTGTGGTCTGCTGTGGATGGCTGTGAACTAGTCAGATTTTGACCACCAGGTGAATGAAATCAGAACGTACCATTTCAGCCCCCTTTTTGAGGCGTGCTGCGCTCATGATGATACAGAGATGAGTACTTGCCATGGTCAAAGCACTTCTTATATATGCATTTTTGACAAATTTCAAACTCGATAAGCAACTACGTATCATTCGTCATATTTCTATAAATATATACAAGCCGGTGGTACCTGCAGATATCTAGGCTTATCAGCATGTGGTCACCGGAACTTGAACGGGCCGTAACTTGAACGGGCCGTCACTCACCAAGTAAAATCTACACAACCAAGTCCGACTCCTCCAATGAGCGCCACAGTTTGATGTGTTGTCGACACTCAGCAAGCCATTCGGGAGTGAATAGCTTGAATGGTGAAGCTTCTTCCTCGCGCATCCAACGTGGTGTCTTGCAAAGGAAATGCTCTGTCGAGTTTGTGTTGAAACCCACCGTCGTCTTCATCGGCTCTGGAATGACAGAATCCAGATAGTGATACACAATACGAAATGCCTTGCCTGCTGAGTCCGCATCGCGATTCTCAAACTTGAACCCCAGAGCTCTGAGCCCCATCTGCGCACCCTTCTCCAGCTTGGATAATACCTCTCCCATCTTCTCTACTGGATACGGCATTAGGATTCCTCGATAAACCAATGTGTTCATCAGCTGCAAGCGAGTAAGAGTATAAGGTGTAAAGTTCAATGCGAACCCTTTCCTCGATTTAGGCAGCCCGAGCTTTGCAGGATGAAAGGCCTTGTCAAAGTCCTCGATCGATAAGCGTGGACCAGTGAACGTCGCCATATCCACTCCTAGCATATTGCCCTCTTTCAAGAACGTCTTCCATCTCTCCGTAATTCTCGGATTCCAATACTCATCCATCTTCTCGGCAATAGTGTATCCCGGGATGACTGTCTTCTTCGTGCTCGAGGGTCCAATAATGTGGTTGAGTGTGCGTGATGGTCCCTGGGACCAACATTGCATATTGGAGAGCAGTCCTGTGCCAGTGTAAGACTCGAATTTAGAGACTGCAGTGACAACATCGAGGAAGGGTGGCTGTAAAGAATCCAGAGCTGACGTGGTTGGGAAGCCCATACCATTGCCGTGGAATGTCAAGACCTCTGAGAGACCATTACTGCCCGTAAGTGCAGTACCCAATGGCCAGTGACGATTAAACAAGTTAGCCATGGGATTGATTTTTCGCCAAGGATGAATGTGATCGCGGTTCACAGTTGGTTTGAGTACTCCAGACGCCATCGATTTCCCTTCAAAGTAGTATTGATGCTGCAGCATCTTGCATTGGTGTTCAGTGTGAAGATAGTATGCCTCGAGAAGCATGACGCTGAGCATCTCGAGATTTGTGCGTAGAGCATCAAAGGAAGGAATAAAGGCGGTTTCAGAGTTCGAATTGTTGTCCTCGTCTGTACGCTTCCGCTTTTGGCCTAAAGCAGGAGGATCCTTGCGCTGAGACGATGATGCGATAGCACGGGATATGATCCCACTTGAAGGAGAGGCAGAGGGTGTGAGGGAGGCAGTCGCACTGGGACGAGGGGGTACTTTGGTAAGACGCTGAAGTGCCATTGCTGCGATAGACTTCAAGGGTCTGATTTTAGCCCGAAGCTGTTCTGAAGCAGGAGGAATACAATCGCTGAGCTGGCCCAATGTGATTTTGTTGACCACATTGGGCAGGCGAGAGGAACTGAAGAACGAGAATGGAGTGTGTAGAACAAAGTCCTGAAAGTGGTTCAAATATATAACACTGCGGGTGTCGCAGGCGTTCGTCATGTCAGCAATGAGCATTGCTTGCACGATGACACGCTGACGGGCCAAGGCACGATTAGAGTCGGTACTTTGCTCCCCTGGACGTAACAACCTGGGTAGAACAACCAATTCGGAAAGGATATGAATAGCCCAGGATGTGACCAGGTCTCGCAGGCCACCGGCAGGTACCATTGCCGGTGGATAGTTCTCCAAGCTACTGAGAGGGAAACTACGCTTCTCTGCACTGAGACCATAAGCTGCTCTTGGAATTGCTTGCCACGGGAACACCACCTTTTGGGTAGTGCAAAACGCTGTCCAAGCACTCTCCATGGCGGGTGAGAGCTTTCCACGAGGCCGACTAGTGATGTGACACTGCGCAACAAGCCAAAGATGCCAAGTAAGCTTCTTTATAGCGCTGGCAGAGAAGGGAGGCGGTGTAAGGGTACAATCGTCGATGATGGTGTGAAGGAATGGATGCGTCGACTCCCCCTTGGTAGCCAACCATGTTCCTATGAGATAGTACACCTCTAGTTGACGCGCACGAAGACATAACTGCAGCATCTGAAGCTTAGCATCGTTCTCGTGATCTTCTTGGAGTGCGCTTAGATTCAACGTGAGAATGTTGGTTGCACGCTCTGAATCTCCCCTGAGACTGGTGAAGAACGTGTTCATGCTCTCGGAATCAACCGCCAGTTGTGACGCCAGCTCTCGCAACTTTGCCTCCCCAACGAGGCCCTTCATCACTGCAAATGCGTCCTTCAGATCCACGACATAGGCCACACTGAGGGAGATAGCATCCCGTGAGATCAGCTTCACAAGAATCTCATCCTTGGGACGAACATCGCTTGAGAGCACAGCAGAGGGAGGGACATGCAGCTGGTTCTCTCGCGCGTAAGTGCGAGCTAACGTCTTCAGTTGGGTTGTTTCACTGTATATGAATTCAGACTCTTGTTATGAAGCAAATCTCACAATCACTCACGATATTCCTGACCAGGTCATCCAGTGGAGAGGCTCATTCGGTCGCTCTGCCAATTGAAAGCCAAGTTGTAGATCATCATTCTGCACACAATTAGTTTCGCGTACAAACCTTGATAGACATAAAAAGAAATACCTCGTAGCGACTCTGGACAAATTTACCAAGAAGAGTCATTCCCAACGGTGCAACTTCCACGGCTGGGGGTACAACGGTGGGGAGGTTATCGACACCAGTAGGGGAATCTGCTTCTGCAGCCGTCCCAACTGGCTTGTAAGAAGCTATAGTTTTGCGTATCAGGGAGGTAGTGACCCCGAGGACCCTCTTCTTTGCTAGGTCCAAGAACCAAGCACCAACTCTACGACGAATCCAAAGGTCCTTGAAGGAAAGATTGGCAACAGTAAACTCCTCAGAGCGGCTGCCACCAAATCGAGTATGGACCTGCATAAGCGCCTGACCCACACTCCCTGACGGCGTATTGCCCGACCAGTAACACGCATTCCAGTGCTGCATGCTTTCCTCTACAGCAAACCGCAGAGCGCGATCATACTTGTCCCCAAAAAGATGTCGGCCGTAGGGCTCGAACGGCTTGTAATTCTTTATCCTAGGAGGTAGAACACCACCGGCACCGTAAACAGTGGCGGGAGTGGTATAGATGGGAATTTCCCGGCGCAGAGAAGCACCACCAGTATACAGGACATAGACCACACGGTTCATGCCTTCCCCAGTTTTCCCAGCTTGCTGCCACAACTTCTCAGCCAGCGCAGTCATAGGATTCTGATGCCATGCCGCCGTCAAGTTTTTGATACGCGCAGGAGATTCACCAGAATGAGGTGATGCACGCCCATTGAGGACAATGAAACAGATGACAAGGTTCAATGCGGGAATGAAAAGACCCTCCCAAGGCGTTGTAAACCCGCCTGGAAGAATAGCCTCGAACTCGGACTGAGTCATACGCAGACAGACGGTGATGAAAGACAGGAGCTCGTCTGCGTCGAACTCATCAAGATGGATCCCGCCTTGTAAACCGATCCCACGCTCTAGTGCTCGAATGACGGCACTGAGCAGATCCATAGCATGATGCCATGGAACTTCTGTATTAGAGCGATTCTCTTGCAGTGAGATGCCCCCTGGCCCAAAGCCTCCAAGACAGAAGGAGTTCATGTCGAGTTGCTGAAACACCATATTTTCCCACTCGCCAAAGGACATGCAGAATGGCATGATGAGGTTGAAGAGGAAATGAAGAAGAATGTGAAGCTCCCATATCAGAGCACGAACATAGGGACTGCTGTTCTGTCTGCCAACATGAGCGAGACCAGGACCTTCACCAGCAACACGGGTAGTGCCTAGTGTGGCTGAAACGTTCCCCGTGGTCAGACGGCTCTTCAGCTCCTCGTCGTCAAAAAGCTCTCCCTCAATACCCTGATTCTCTTCTGCATCAGCCTCCTTCGGTTCCTCCTCCAACCGAGACTTTGACCCCTTGTGACGCTTGTCTTCGCGATCCCCTCGCGTAGAGCGATGATTGGGCAACAAAGGCACTGAAGCCATACCCTCTTCATCTGGCTGGCCCTCCTCCTCAATCACCGTCCCCCATGTTATCTCCAACACTCGCTGGACAGCGCGTAAAGCGCCAGCAAACTCCCCATCAGATAACAAAGCCTTCAGGCTGTCTAGATCGTGGAAGACGAGGATTGTCATGGGGAAGTACTCATACTCCGGCTCGTCGATGACCATCGAATATACAATTCCGGGTCTGACGGAGATACAGCCAGGAATAGATTGGCGCTGGAGAAAACCATCGATCACGTCATAGCCAGAAGCAGCTGGCATAACGATGTGCTTCATACGCTCTCGGTCGTCAGGCTTGCGCTTGTACTTCATGACGTAGACCAAGCCGCCACGATAACGACGATCATTGCGACTGAGCTCATACCGAGGGGCATGGGGAACTGTCCACGGTGGACGGGCAGGTGGCGCAGGCACCTCAAGGACATCTTCTAGATCGGGATAGTCAAGACGACCATGGCGGAGGTCTGCTTCAGGCCACCAGAGCGGAATACCAGCCTCGTTCGGATGCAAGGGCGTCACTTGGGGATGTAGATCGCTGAGCTTGGAAGCTGTTCCAAATGTCTCAGGTACGTTGCCCGCTATCGTCTACTTAGTAAGGACCATCACAGCTAATCCACTACACGTACGTTCGAAATATTCGTTGTCAGTGGTCATTGCGACATCACCACAGTCGTTCTTGTTGCGCTTGGGACCAAGGGCTGCGTGTACATGAGCAAGCATAGAAAATGGCTAGAGTTATTTACATACGGGACAGTCTCGCCGCAACTAGTGAGCGAAAATCTTCAAGATATTCATAGACTTCTGAGACTGGGATGAAAATCCGCCTACGGTGATAGAGACCTGATACTCACCAACTGATTCCCACTCTAGATTTGCCTGTAGACCCGTTGTCCTCCTACACGGTTCCGTTTCTAGTCGTCCTACCAAATTGAGCCATGAGCAGCTGAATATGATAGTGATGATGACTCATATGCTTACCTTTTCCTTTCTTCGCAATCACACTCCCTTCGTCCCCATTGTGACGCCTGCCAGACCCCCAATCCATCTCCCATTCCGCTTTATCTGCAACGTTCCATCAATACCATTTGTTGATGTTGACAATCATCACTCACCCCATGAGTCCCCCATATGCGTTTCCCAGTCCATCCCTACGCCAGGATCTGGTGCTGGCTGTGGTCCTTCTACCTCTCAGATGAGTCTCCTCCATGCAATCTTGCGGGTGGCACAGACCTATCCTGACATCCATGGCATTATAGATCCTCTGCCCCGCAATTTGGGCCACCCGGTGGTCAGGATCAGTCCGATCACTGTCACCGACCCCCAGAAAATCCGCTAGAGGGGTCAGCATCAATGGAAAATCAAATTCCCTCGCATTTCCAGACACGCACCAAAGCTATAGTCCATTTGCTCGCCGTATTGTGAATCGGTAGATGTGGGGAGGAGGCAACGTGGACGCATCACGTGCTTCACGGTCGACGCTACACCAGCTGGTGTAGCGTCAATGGCCCCAGTACTCTGGTCCGAGTGCCTGGGTGGACAGACGTTGGGCAAAGTCCCGAGCTCAACCCATCGCGCGCCACCCACACATTCCTAGCTCTTTTATGCAACGCATGCAATCCCATGTCAATTGACATGGTGTGCATTGGGCTCCATAAACAGAGTGTGGATGATGGGGAGGTCAGCGAGTGCGGGAGCGGGGCGGGGAGAGATGACAATGATGGCGGACTGGGCGGCATTCGAATCCTCTCCTGGGCGTCCCGTGGGCTGGTGAGTGATGCGCTCTGAATCCGGGGGGGGGGGTTCTCAACACTCAAGGAAAGTTAGAAAAGCACGCACCTTATATGGGGTCGTTGCCCCACCATTCTACGCGCGCCAATGCCGTCCCACATCCTACACCACCCTCCTGAAGCCTCCGACGCGCCGACGCGCCATCCCGTCGTACTCCGGCGTCCAAATCGTCCATCGTCCTGCCCGCGCCATCGTCCATCGGTGAGCTCTGGTGAGCAAAGAGCCCGGGGCCGTCCAGCGCCAGGAACGGCTCCAGCGTCGACGATGGCGAGCCTGGCGCGGTCCAGATGCCATTGGATGGCGCGGGAGGTCGGGCGTCCGTGTGCAGGAGGTGGTGGTAAGAAAGCAAAGACGATCCAGCCTGCGTGACCGTCTAGATGTCAGCAGGCACGTGATACGTTCATGAATTACTTACCGTTGCTTTTCCTCATGTTTTTCTCAGTGATAAAGGTGCCCAGAGGCATCTCAATGGCCAGGGCACTGACTTGCACAAAAATCCTGGCACCCAAGTCATTGGATGCCAGGATGTGAGCTATCGTCGGCGACGATAGCTCCCAGGCACAAGTTGCCGCAGGCATGCCAAATATAGCAGCGGCTGTGCCAGCTGCAACTTGTCTCTCGACCACGACTTGCTCATGCAAGTCGTGTGTCTCTCCCGCGTCCCGGTTCACGCCGCGCTACCGTCAGCGCGGCGTCGGTTGGGGTTGGTTGCCGTGACAACCAACCCTTTACGCGTAAGCCCCAGCCAACATGGGCGGCCCGCATCCCATGTTGGTCTTGGGCATGCCGGACGACCGCGACGCCCACGACGGGCGGGACGAGTGTGCCGACGGCAGAACGATTCCCCGCCGCGTGATGGATGGGAGCGTGCGGGGTATGCCGGGACTAGCTGGGTGCGCCGTCTGGAGACGGGCGCCCAAGCCAGGTACGTGTTTTCTTTGCTTGTTTCTTTTGGATACGCCAGTCTAGCACTGGCGTATCTGTTTTGGCATGCTAACTTGTCTGTAGATCTGGATCTACGTCTGTAGATCTGGATCTACTAAACCATCGTTTGAGGCACCCACGCAACACATCGCCCATCCACCACCAGTGACGACGATTCCGAGCACCTGGTGCTCGGAATCCTCATGCTATCGTCCACGACCTGCGTAAGTCCCTTGGCAGCATGGCAGCACGCAGCCCAAGCCGGTTGTGGGTCTGCAGGACGACGACGACGCCCACGACGGGCTGGACGAGTGCGCCGACGGCGAAACGAACCCCCGCCGCGTGATGGATGGGATCGTGCGGGGTAGACGCCCACGACGGGCTGGACGAGTGCGCCGACGGCGAAACGAACCCCTGCCGCGTGATGGATGGGAGCGTGCGGGGTACGCCGGGATTTACTGGGCGCGCTGTCTGGAGACGGGCGCCCGAACCAGGTACGTGTTTTTCGCGTCATTCACTTTGGATATGCCAGCTTAGCACGATTCTTTTGTAGATCCGGATCTACGCACGGGATAAGCCCTCCAACGAGGTACCCACTCATGCTCACTGGCATATCGACCACCGCAGCCACGCAGGCAGTGCAGTGACGATCCGAGTACAGCGCTTGTGATTTCAAACACCAGGTGGATGAAATCACAGGTGCACCTATTTTCCCTGTAAATCGATGTTGTAAATACGTTATGAGATAAGCCTTCGGCATTTCCTGTTACATAATCATCATCATCTTGATCTCGTACTGTCATGTCGGAACTCACGTTCGAAGACTATCTGCACACAACCACGGCCTTCATGGAGTCCAAATTCATGAAAAGTTTGCTCCTCTGGAAGCCTATTCCACCACACGTGGTAGAAGTGGACGAAGCTGGTGATTGGGAAATTATATTCGAACAACAAGTACGGCAGACGCATGCCATTACTCGTGAGGTGCGTGTTGTTGACTGTGCATCTTCATGCAATCATTCATTTCTATCAGCGGCTACGCGTGGCTATCGGAACCGCTGCCCAAGCACTTCAAAGTGATCCGACATTCCAAAAGGATGCTCGCGCGTTGGAGGCCTATGGCCAAAGTATCAGGAGTAAAATGGGGCCCAAATTGATAGTCTTTCTAGAGCGCTACCACCTCCTTCGTCTCCTCGAGAACCATACGAATCATGACCTATGGGAGCTCTGTCCAGATCTGCCTACAAATCCCGCTCTTCCCCAACGAGTGAAGTCTGAGAAGGGCTACTATGCGTTATCTGTCTTCAAGAACTTCCGAGAAAACATATCCCTGTTTATCACGGACATGGAGGTTGGTGTGAAGGATGTCGTTATGCAGGAACAGGCTGCGGACTCGTACGGTCTTGCAGAAGCCTCAATTCGGACTGGATACCGCATTGGTGCCCAATTGTCGAATGCGGGAACGTGGATTTTGAGGATCTCAGTATTTGCCGATCTGATGCATGCCTTGCTGGTGTGTAGTTTCACTTTTCTATTCATTACCCCGTCTAACGTCTCTGAAGACGCACCAAGAACCGATTGATAAGCTTCCGTGTGTACTTTCCACCATCTCACTTACTCGACTGACAAATTCATTCAAGGCTGACTATCTCTGACATGGGCGTGGCGTCTGCTATAGACGACAATCGTAGTGAGGACGGTGCATGGCGTCGGGACTTTTCACTCTTTTTGAGCCTGTCCCCGGTTTTTCTGTTCTGTAATAGCAGTGGATCTGGCAAACAGCTGGGACGGTTGGCAGAGTTCCAAGTACGAGTCTTGTTACTTCACAACGCTGCGTGGTACTGACACCTTGTCAGCTGGCCAACCGACTACACCTAATGCAGCAAGACTCGCTCGAACCATTTCATCAATTCGAAGACGCTGCCTTGATGTGCATTATTTCTATTGCTGTCTTTGGGCGTTCGGTCCTCCACGCTATCTATTCACTGGCAAACAGATTGCGCGAGCTACTGGAAGAGTTCCGTGATTCGCCTCTACTCGATCAGTATGATACCTTGATTCAGTCTCTCATTACGGACGCACCGACAGCTGTTGATATACCAACTGAAGCGGGGAAGAAGGGCGATAACTCAAAGTCGTCTGACGTTCAGATTTCGGAGGATGGTGCCGGTCGTCGGTCATCACGACTTGCGGAGAAGGCGGCGGCCTCGGTGGAAATAGTACCCGCTAAACCCGCCGCCCCCGAGCCGTCTCCATCTACGCCAAAGTCTGCTCCTCCCAAAGCTCCTCCACGTGCTATCGCCCGTACCGATCTAGACGAACTTCCACTGGCAGCCAAAAGTGAAGCGCTGGAGAAAGCCATTGCCGTCTCTCTCGCACAGACAGAACGTCTGCTGAATACTATTTCCGAGCCAAAAGTCGCCAAGAAGGCACCTGCAGCGAAAGTTGGCTTGCGTACCGAGATGCGCATCAAGGTATGTTCAATGCTCTATATATTCCCCACTCCCTGATCACAAGTCGACAGCGTGGTGATCCTTTCGCAGTCACAATTTGGAGTCCCTATCAGGCCAAGTGGTGCAAGATTGTGATTCAGACGCTGGCAAGACTGGTATGATCATTATGTTGAAATATGACTCTATTATTGACCATGTCCAGCGTCAAGTGACGCATTTTCGTTTGCAGAGATACCTCTCTGTTCACGAGTTTGGACCGCTCACCAAGGAAGCTTGCACGATGCTCCCATCGGTGACTGAGCTTGTGCAGCATGTCAAAATGTCAGACTGGGAAGAGTTGCAGACATTAGCCCGCTTTGAGATGAGTGCAGCCAGAGTAACGCACATATATATACCATCGGGCTCGAGTCCAGTCCCAACATTCTCCTCTGGTCTTCTTGCACAGTACGTTGATCTGAAAAAGGAGCGATCCGTAACCTGTATGTTTTGTGAAATGTCTCTTGCGTCTCAAACTCTGATACAATCCTCTTGCAGATCCGCTTCTCAGGGATCTCTCCCTGCTTGGCAAGCAAGACGATGAAGGGCAGACCCTCGCATACCACAAGTTTCTCAGTATCGAAGAAACCGTTGCTGAGATCAATCTCGGTAGCAAGGGTGATCTTGTCAATATGATAGATATACCGCAAGACGTTGCAAGACCCGATACATTTCCTACCACTATGAGGTACAGTCGTTTCGTACTACGTATCTTATCTCTTTGCTCACAACTTTGAAAAGATTTCTCGACCACATTCCGTATATCATCGATCAAACGGCCAAGTACTTTCCGGCTGGTAGTCTGCCCAACGATCCGGATAGAGGCCGGCGTTGGCACCTACTCGCCGGGCCTGGAGCCGATTCGCTTCAGCACGAAGATGCTAGTGGATTACCCACTGTGGCAGTGTTGGTCTGCGGTTGCAAGATCTGGTTGGTAATAGAGAAAGACTTCACGGGAAACGAATGGATGCGGTACACCGAAGCACACTCTGGCCCTAATCCGCTCTATGACGGCTTGAAGAAGACGCATGCTATTCTCATGGAGGCTGGCAGTATCGTGTACGCTTTCGTTTCTGACCAGTAGCTGCTTCTCATCGTTCGTTTTCAGGATCATGCCTCCCGGCACCCCTCATCATGTGCATACATTAGCGCCTACTATCATGCGTGGCGGACAGTTTCTCAATCGTTTTGTGATCCGTGAGGCTCTGACTGGCCTCATCCATACAACCGTCTTGGATGATACAGTCACTAATATCACACACACCGAAGCCTGGGCAATATATGCCAGATTTCTCATTTACTGGTGCGATAGCGTACTGCTCGGTATGTAATTTATCCTTTTCATTACCTAGCGAGCCGTTGATAGTTTGTTCTCAGGGCGTATGCCTAACCTCTACCTTCCAGACTATACGAATGTCGAAGGTCTACTGGATATTCTCTATCTAGCTGCCGTAATCATGTCTGCGCCCATCATCATTGGTGAGACCAGCTACAGCGAGGTTAAGACAGAGTGCGCTGTTGCAACAAAAGTTTTTGCAGCTTTTGTCAAACAGTATACGACAAGATTCACGGTAACCTTGGACGACCACGTCCTATTGGCGACGGACAGTTCAAACCCACTCGCAGACATGGCTTGCTCGTTCCTTTCAGCGCTGTGGGGCTACCTATGCCTTAGTGGTCGCTTATTCAACACTCGCCGTCTGTACAATGCTCTCAAAAACTCAGAGATGTGTGAGCGATTGGCAGAACAGTCGTTACGCGCTGCTTTTGCCAGAGTATGGGCAGACGCGTTTGTTCCTGCTTTCATGTTGCATCCCTCCGAGATCTGCCCTGTGCCACATCCCGTTCTTCGAGCAACCTCACCGCCCCTCTTCTTCACATCCTTCACTGGCAAAGTTACCACGATTTCGAACAAACCTACTCCGTCACCACAGCAGCCCCGCCGTCCACCTCCCCCAAGTTACTATATCGAGGATCATGACGACAGTCACATCGCATTACTGGAAAACGATCCCCTAAGCATGGCCACGACTGACCATGAGGTCCTTTTCCCTGACGATCCACCGATACGGCATTCGTTATCTCATTCTCGCAGTTCATCCCCTATGAGCGATCTGCCAACTATGAATGATATGGACAGTGACGGAGAGAATGAGGACGAGGATATGGATAAGGAGAAGGATGACGAGAACATGGACATGGGTGAGGATGAAGAATGATTGGACTCACTGAATTCGACACATTTGTTTATATATTTCTCTCTCTCTCTGTGCGTGCGCTTGACCAATACTCTCTATCGTTGTCTTTTCCTCTTATCTATTGAATGACGCATATACGCCACATGTATTGAATCGGGCCGGAGACCACTTACGTGTTGCAACCGAAAATATCCGAATTGCATATTTGTCTGATATAAATACAGACTCGACAGCACATTTTTTCAATTCTTGCCTTCTTTCCCCCCCCCCACCATGTACGAACTCAGTACAGACAACGGTAGTGGCGAACAGAAAGTTGGTTATCATTCTTCTCCAATGGTGTGTCTATTCTTTCCGTCATTCTATCTCTTCCTCATGCATGGCGTGTAGTCTCAAGGCAGGGATGCCACCAATGTGCTCAGCGATGTCGACAACTTTGAAGAGGTATGTTGCTCATATCTCACATATGCGTCCTCACTCAACTTTCTACAGATGACATTGGGTAGCAAACCCTCGGTTGGTGACTTTGAAGCCACTCTGTTCAGTGACGTTCATGGCACGGACCAGGTATGGCCTTTCCATTTCCGTTCTGTACAATCGGTCATCTACTTTCAGATGGTGTCAATGGATGAGTCAGGTGAAAGGGCTACTACTGTTGAGGCGCACAAGGTATGCATCATTTGTGATTATTCACATGTATGCTCAGTATGAACCTAGTTCAATGCGGGCCTTTCTTCTGAGAGCGAGGATGATGTGAATATTGCACGTCCTTCACAAGCACGTCCAAACTCTCCTCTTCGGACTGTTGCGCGTAGACTTGATGGGCGTTTGCGCACAATGTTTCGTCGTCATTTTCCGTCTCCTTCTTTGTCTCACATAGATGAGGTATGTGATTTTGCTCTGCTGATGATCAGCATCGCTCAGTTTTGATAGAATGTCACTTTTAATGCGCCTCAGCTCAATTCTGATGATCCTTCCCATCCTGCGGTTGACGATTTCGTCCACTCGGTGGCCAAAATCACTGAAGCAGTCGACAACAGCATTCCTGAGGCTGATTTTGTCCACCCGGTGGCCAAAATCACCAAAATAGTCGACAACAGCATCTCCAAAGATGACATTGACCACCAGGTGGTCCAAATCACAAGCGCTGTCGACGGTCACCAGGTATGTACAATTTGCTTGTATCTCTTGCTCTTCTAACAGTTTGTTTTCAGACATCCCTCTCAGGAGATTATGAGGGAGATATTTCTGATACCGACACAAGATCAGTCGCAAATCATGAATCTCAAAAGCAGTCTAGTATTCAGGAAATGGTTTGTTCTTTGCTTTGTTAACACTTCGCAATGCTCACTCTGGGACATTCTAGACACAAGCAAGAGCGATGCAGATTCTAGCGTTTCTGGGTCTCACCTATCATCCCGAGCTCCATGGTGTTGTCTGTGACTGTGGCATCTGGATAGATTGGAGTAATATCCCTACCCATGCAGTCAAAAATCATCACTTTGAACGGAAGGACTGCGTACAGGTGGACGCAGCCATGATGGTCTTGGGCGCTATAAAAGGTCGTCCTAGATTCACAACAGCCATTCCAAGCATTCCGGGTCTGCCCATCTACCCACAGACGAAGCAGTGTTCCCATTGCCCTGTCATTCTCCTGTCCAAGAGCGCAATGGACAAGCACGATCGACAGAAGCATGGCTTATCTTCTGGCCAGGCGTGGGTACAGTGCCCGTCTCAACGTCTTGATCGTCAAGCTGCCAAGTCCTTCTTCAAGGTCGTAGTACAGGATGCACCTCTGTCGCATTCTATGGATGTTGTTGTTGCTGCAGTTGAGGATGAGCGGAAGAAAAATCTGGACGCTGTTACCAAGCTACACGAGTCTAGCCTGCGTACAATTCATCCATTCCTCATTACGACCAAATGGCCAGAGATGGTGGCTGCCATTGGAGGCGTTGAAAGGGCCCGAGCCCTTATTCAGACTGAAAAGAGCGAACTGGACTACATTCGCATCGATCTCAAGGCGCTGCTGCTCAAGGCCACAGACCTGATTCGTCACACAAGTGAGATTGTGTTGATGGATTTGAACTCGGTGCATCGAGAGAAGAGGTCTGTCTTATTCATATCACAGTTGACGCCAAAATTGATAAGCCTTTTAGCAATATGAGTAACACACCATTCCATACACATGATCGTGAAGATACTCTGGACAATTATGTTGCTCCGGTCTATCGTCTTCTCACAATGCTCATTCGTGACCCTCATCAAGAGGAGGACGATCTGCGCTTTCTGATCGAGTCATACATTGTTGCCCACTTTTCCGATGAGGCTTCAACTGTACCCGGTCATCAGGACTCCCTCGACAAGCTTTTTGCTATCCTTCGCTTCATTTGGACACGAACATGGCAGCCGTCGGAAGAGGACCTCTTTCCAGACCCTACTATGCGTTCGCTAGCTTACTCAAAGGTGCACCATGATGGCGACTTTACAGAGGCCAAGCATACTACGGGCGACCTGGCTAAAATCACCTATGTGATGCGCCTTGTCTTTCTCTACGCTATGCATCAGGATGTCCAGAGCAAGCAAGCAGGTAGCATAGAGGCTGCCTGTCAGGCTTTGTCTTCATATTTCACGGAAAAAGTCGACACATCCTTCAATTCCATTCGCTCTCTACAACACTATGCAACTTCTGTTGCGCTTGCCACTCCCCAAGTTCCCACCATCACCTATCCCAATCGTAACAATCCTCGACTTTTGAAGTACAAAGGAGATGATATTCGCTTTGATGCACTGGCGGAGATGTGCGGAGAGTTGGAGATGGAGCTCCTGACGCAATACCATGACTTGTGCTTGGGGTTTGCAGAGAGCTTTACGCTTCCTCACGAGATGCCAATCCTGGCCGACGATCTCACGAATAATGCACCTGGATACTACTTTGGCACTGATTCCCGGAATGGCCTTGGTCAACATGAGTCCAGACTCCTTGAACTCGTACTCTCCGAGTCCAACCTCTGTGATAAATATATTCGTGGCTGGGATGCCACGACTGGATTACCTCTATGGAACCGACAAGCTCTTCGAAACTACCTACTCATGGTGCAAAAATTTGGGCATCTGCTTCTTCTGCGCTGTGAGACATCGTCTGGAGGACCTATCCGTGGTACCGAATTGATATCCATGATCTTTTCAAACACGGCTACTCGTCGACGCAATTTATTTGCCTTGGGAGAGCATCTTGCTTTAGCTGGGCAGTACTCCAAAACAACCTCGATTACGCGTCGAGACAAGCTCATCATCCATGCTCTTGACGCAGTCACAACTGGCCTGTTGATTCGTTATCAGACCTTTGTCCTTCCCTTTGTTCAACTCGCGGCCAGTCAAGTCTTTCCCATCGACACACATCCAGAAGTCTTGCAACTTTATAAGCATCACCTCTTTGTCGATCTTGACAAGCTGTTTACAACGGAGAAGTTGTCCGACTCGCTGCGCAAGTTGACTACACGTCACATTGGTGTTCCTCTTCCACTTTCCGCTCTTCGCCACATCATCATCTCTTTCCAACAAAACCTTTGCCGCCATGTCCTTCGCAAGCAACATGAGATTGATGTCTTTCATACTCTAGCTGCAGAGCAGGCTGGACATTCTGCCGAAGTCGAACGGCGTCATTACGCACAAAGTGCGGATGGTCTTGGTGGCTCAACGGCTAGTGAGCTTGATGGCTTTTGTCAAATCAGTGTCTACTATCAGACTGTCATGGGCATTGTACCCAGCGGTATCCGACTTCCTCCAGAGGAATGCACATTTGCCAACTTTACAGAGCTTTTGTCTCAAGGCGTCATTCGAGCTGTAAAACAGCCCACCAGTGTCTTTGACAATCATGTCATAGATGACAGTTCAAAAACTGAAGATATTGCAAATCAAATTTTTGACCGTCTGTGGTCAAAACTTGATAATAAGCTCTCTGAGTTAAAGTATTGTATGTTATTGTATTTGCATTCCTTGTTTCAGAGTCTCACTGTTCTTCTTTACAGACCAATCGCCTTATAATGATAGCAATAAGGCATCAGATGATGAATCAGAACACTGGCCACAGCCTTACCAAGGGGAATATCAGTCAGGTATGCTGTAGTTCTTTTTTTTTTGAGAAAATTGTATTTCTAATATGCACCAATGATGTAGAAAGTCATCACAGTAATGCTAGTCATTATAGCGATGGGGGTGAAGCCAGCAGTCAAAGCAATGGCAGCTCCAATAGCGAGTGCTCTGATGATGATAAAGAGAATCATACATCGGAGCAAGATCTGGAGGACTTTCATGGCACCAAAATCACCGCTATGACGAACCTTGCACCTATCACTGCTACTCCCGAGATGTTACAAGGTCTGCGCCGATTGACTGGAAATGCAAACGCACAGTGGAAGTCCACAGGTCAGAATTGGCTTGTGGCGCGTGTTGCCGAGGCACAATACGATGTTCTGGGCATCCTACCAACTGGCGGTGGCAAAAGTCTTCCAGTCATCATTCCTACCCTTCTTGAGGATGGTATCAGTGTTTTGATTTTTCCTCTTGTTGTGCTTCTGCATGACTGGGAACGTCGTCTCACAGCCATGAATGTTCGATACTTCGTGTTTGACACATCCAAGTGTACGAAGAAGAGCATTCCCCCCAATACGCAGATCATCCTTACAACGATCAACCACAGTCGCTCAAACCAGTTCAAGACTTACCTTCGTGAATATCATGGATCAAAGGGCCATATCAAGCGCTATGTGGTTGATGAGGCTCATTATGCTCTCTGCAATGGTGGCTTCCGCCCGGAACTCGAAGACCCATACGACATTCGCGACTTGCCCATTCCCATCGTGCTACTCTCTGCCACTGTACCCCCTACTCTTGAACACATCCTTGCGCACATGTGGGGCTTATCCGAGCCACACGCTGTCATTCGTCAATCCACCGAACGTGCCAACTTGCAATATTTTGTTCATCGAGTCAAGAAAGGAGATTTCATCCACCAGGTGGCCAGAATCATAGACTCTGGAACAAAGAAGTACGGAACAAAAGACCGTGTCCTTGTCTTTGTATCATCGATGGCTGTTGGCACCCTAGTTTCAGAAAAGCTAGGATGTCAGTTCTACCATGGTAGCCTTACCACCGCTGAGCGCAAAGAGGTGCATTCCAATTGGCTCAGTGGAAAGTTTCGAGTCATGGCATCTACAAGTGCTTTCAGCTCGGGACATGACTACCCGCATATTCGGCTTGTAATTCATGACGATACTCCTGGCAGTCTGCTTGATTACATGCAGGAAGTCGGCCGTGCTGGACGTGATGATAAGCTAGCAGAAGCACATCTCTTCTGCTCAGGAAGTAATGCGTGGATGGTCAAGCCAGGCGAGGTGCATGACTATCGAGGACGAAGAGCAATGGATGCTTACTGCTCTGCTACTATCGGATGCCGTCGTCAAATGTTGAATGAATTCAACGATGGTGTCAAGCGCTCATGCAAGGTTTGTTTTCTTGATCTATAGATATTAACACTGTTTAATCTTTGTGTTTAGGATATTCCTGACTGTCCATTGTGTGATTTATGCGGAGATAAACCAATATCTGGAGTTCCAAATCGTGCACCACTGGAAACCTTGGCTGTCGCTCAAGCCGCTTCAACAAACACAATCTCCACCCGCCATCTCACTCGGCCAGTGGGCACAATGTCAGCTCGACGTTCGATCCGTTCATTTACTTCTGCTCGCAGTAATTCCTTTGTTGAGGCTATACGGGCGCAACAGCAGTCCACGTCCATTGAGCCATCGATCTCTGGCATGTGCCAGGGTTTGCTGGATAGGAATGCCAGGTGGATCTCACCAAGCTCGCTTGGAAAACGCCTCCCTGAATCTGCACCATCTCATTCTCCCACAATCAAGAAACCACGGAACATACCTGTCCACCCTGTGTCGACTATACATTCTCCGAGGCAAAGTGTGGTTTCTGGTAAGGCTGTACGCGACTCGATGCGGCCTGTACAAACCTTGCACCCAATGTCCGAACAGACACTTGGCAAGCAGAAAGCAGTAGACCGGGCAGTTCAGGAGGCTTCACCGAAGCACCTTCCCAATCTTCAATCTGTCCATCCAACTCCCAGCTCGGACCTTGTACCTACACGTCCGTTGATCAGACGTGACAGCTCTATCGAGGCAATGGATCTCGGAGAATTTGAACAACGCATCAGACAGAGTTTCGAAGAGGCAACGGCTCACATCAACGACTGGTTTCCAAGGAATCCTCCTGTCAATCCATCTTCCAGCACAGATTCCCCAATTGTCACTGCATACAAAAAGGTTCAGATGCGTACGGATGAGGCCAGGCGTGCTACAAATTGGGTTGACGAGTTGCAAACGGCACTGCGCATCATATCTGGAGCATGTGTCATGTGCACTGATAAAACGGATCGTATTCTCGCGCATACAGGTGGAATTGTTCATTGCTCGATAATGAATGATCCTGCACCATCGGACACCTTCTCCACGCATCGTAATCTATATCTCGATGGATATCGAAAGATGTTAGTCTATCCAGCCAGGACGCCAATTCACATCTGCTACAAATGTCATCTGCCGAATGGTCCAAATGACTCCATTCATCCTACGTTTGGCAGTGGCCCTTGTCCAGACCCTGATGTTCTTGCCGGCGCTGCATATATTGTATATTGGACAGATTCCATCTTCCAAGAAGCACTGAAGATTTTCTCTGTTGCTCAGTGGAACTCGTGGAATGATTACATTCGGTGGTTGACACAGAGTACCACACATGGCTATCCGACAAACATGATTGCACTTTTCTGTTGGTATATTTCAAATTACTTACAGTAGATTAGATTAGCCTAAATTTAGATCTGTATTTGCAATACTACAATCACGGGATTGATTGATGGTATTGATGGTGCCTCAAATCAGGGTTCTCTGCATATAAAGAGAGGGAATGCAGCTGTATTTTTGTCTCCTTCTTCCCCCACCTTATGCCCCCCAAGCGACCTCAGGTTCTCCAAGCACCACCCCTGAAATTTGTCAAAGTTCGATGATAGTTTCTCCTCAAGAATTCCCATATTAACAGATTATTCAGACTTGCGTGCGACGCAGACGTGACATAGTTTCTTCAAAAGTTAACCTTGTGCGTATCAATCTTGTCTTTCAATATCCATCAGTCTGATTTTGACAACCAGGAGGACGAAATCATTCTTGCTTCTGCTTCACCGACACCAATACCAACTATGTCTCAGCACGATGATGGGGAGATAGTTCCTGATAGTGAACCTGATCGTGTAGGTTTCACCTCAATGAAATCTCAATAGTATTGTGATTATGACCACCAGGTGGCCGAAATCATCCTAGTTCCAGATACTCCAGTTATGCAAAGAAAAATAAAATCTGCTCGGCTTGAAGGATTTCTGGCACGTGTTCGTCTTTTCAGCTTAGTATGTTGAATGAGAATTTCTGACAATCATGACTAGATCATGAAAGACCACTCTTGGAATGATGAGCTTCGAGCACTGAGCAAGACTGCTGCTGAAGAGGTCGAAAGTAGCTTGAACAAGAACTTTCTTGGTCGTGGGTTCATTGATCTTGGTGATGATCTTGGGGAGAATCCATGGAATGCTCGTCGACCACAGCAGGCTGCCATCAACACTCTTTTTCGATCAACCAACTATGGTCTTACGATCCGCAACTTTAGTGGCGATGAAGCGGTCAAGATTGTGTGCTCGCGTAAAAGCGTGGATGACACACTTCTTCAACAATCTCTGGCTGGTCCCTTCAAAGTGATACAGTGGACAGAGGAGGCCAAAATGTCACCACCATGTATTGCAGATGGCAGTCATCGTATCGAGATGCAGCGTCAAAAGATCATATATCCACTGGAGGATCAGATCGAAGAGATCAATACGTATATGAAGCGCATAACAGATGCAGATGCACTTGTGCAGCTGTCAGCTGCGCGAGAGTCTCTTCAAATTGATCTTGAACGTGGTCGCTATTGGATTGCAGATTTATATGATCGAGGTAACATTTTTGATGTCATTGGAGTTACATTCAACTAAGTCATTTCAGATGCAATTGAATCAGACGACAATGGCCCCGAGCAGATTCTTCGACTATGTGGCAATAAACGCATGCATATGCAAGCAGACACTGAGGAGAACAAACTCTCAGTTTTAGTCAATCAGCTTCGGAGTACTCCCGATGCTCTCTTCGAGGAGCAGGTTCCTCTTCTGGCACAACAACTTCGTAACGGCCAAGGAAACAACCGCTTTGAAGAAATAACTTCAAACATTCGTTTGATGCGAACATTGTCAAAACTGTCAAGTATGGAATGGCTATTTGGGAATCCTTCAGCATGGATGATTCTTACACGACTGAGATTTGTGGCAAGTCATTCAGAGGCAGTAAGTAGGATTGCAGTTTTTTTTTTTTTTTTTTCAATTCTAGTCTTAATTTTCTCTCTTCCAGATATGGTCTTCTGTTGTTGAAACCTGTCGACGCCAATTACGCTGGCTTTTCAATCCTCATTCATTCAATCTTTCGGATTTTGCCACTTTTGCTGCTTTACCAAAGGACGATCGCAAGAAAATTCTTACCGATGCACGGAAAACATACGATATCGAAGCACCTATTGAACCCATTCCTATCTGGTTCATGGACTTGGCAGATGATGTCTATATCTCTGTCATCGGATCACGGAATATGCGATATCTTTTTGGCTCCAACAGTATTCAACAGCCTACACGAGTTGCAGAGTGGAAAAGCCTTATCAGAGAGTATATCTCTGCTCTGGTTACCAGAGTTGAAACAGTCATCAATACTGAAGACTACACTTGGACACCAGGATTACGGAACTTACAAAACACTCTTCAGTACCTCTATTTGACAACACTCACACGTCGCGGTACACATGTCTTTGGATGCAAACTGGATACCATTCCTCCCTTGTTGACTGCATCCTTCATCAAGGACCTTGTCTTTCTTCTATCACCCATCAATGAAAAGGATCATTCTGGTGTGTTAGCATGGAAAGTTTGCTGGACTGCTGTATGCATTTTGTCACTGAAGTCCATCATCAGCTAACTTATATCACAGTTGACTGCTTGTCAGGAATGGCAAACAGTATTTGCAGTTCATGACAACAATCTTACTCATGGAGTTGTTGCTATGGCAAACCGTTATACACGTCTTACTCTTGGAGATCCAACTGCTTCTTCATCAATATCCTTCATTCGCACTGAAGTTTTTCTTCGCAACCGTCTTGGTGGCTTTCAACGCCTCATGCTATCAGCTCAGAAGCATCTTGCGACTCATCATCTTGGAAAACCATTACCCTATCATCGACTCTCCGAGTACAGTGTTCTTTTGCAACACATCAATATTGCACATCTCACAGGATCACTTGATGCCATTCTTACCAAGTGGCTTTCATCAACTCGAGTTGATCTCAATGATCGGCAATATATGTCCTTCCGTGATGGCCTCAAAATCATTGAAAAAGCAGGATATTCCCTTTCCAACATGGAGCGCAAGTACTTTGAACTTGCTTGGGCAATGCTGTATAACTCAGAGGCAGATTGGCAAACTTATCCTGGAGGCCGACTATACGAATATCGCAACCATCTTGTTCGCTATCTTCTCTATAGTCTTGTTCACTACGAATGGACCAAACTCGCCTTTCAGGATCCTTCAGCATATCGGATGCGTACAGAGTGGCTTAATGTGGTCATTCCTGGCTGCGAAACAGATACAACAACCTGGGATGGTGAACGGTCTGCTCCTGATGGCTGGGATATAGCAATCACAGAAGCAAGCGACAGAATGGCAGTGCAGGAAAACTATCTTGCTCGTGACGAGTTACAGGTTATCAAGGAACTTGAAGGATTGAAGACGACACTCCTCAAGTCTAATCTTACTGGATACGAATATGATCGTATTAACGAGCTCGGTGACTCTATGCATATGAAAACGTTGGATGGAACCATTATAATGGGAATCAATCTCATTGGAGCAGTGAGTCTTGAATACTGAAAATTATTCTTATAATTAACAATATTTCATTCAGGGTTTATTCAAACTTCGTCATATTCGACAACAGAAAATGCAGAATGCAGAATTCCAGGAAGAGAATTGTACTGAAGCATGGGCTATCAGCATGATGAAGGAAAATGGCCATTGGCTCACAGATGATACACGTCCATCTGATCGCACTGAATATTGGAGGAAATTCACAGAGAGCCATATTGACAACATATTTGCACTGGAACCGCAACATTCTAAAGGGCATGTTAAAATGAAGAATGAGAAGAAGAGAGAATTTGATGAAGGGGAGGAATGTGGACCGCCAAGGAGAA
Organism: Strobilurus luchuensis; assembly: GCA_019915105.1. NCBI lineage: Eukaryota > Fungi > Basidiomycota > Agaricomycetes > Agaricales > Physalacriaceae > Strobilurus > Strobilurus luchuensis. The sequence continues at coordinate 63,067 of JAHLMJ010000035.1, read as the reverse complement.
AACAGAAAACTACAGAGAGTGAGATTTATGTCATGGATTACATTCTGAAAAACTCACTTTATCTGTAGAAAAACAGAGATCAGCAAAAGGAACTGGAAAAGTTTGAGAGACAAAATCTCATGGAAATGAAGATATAAAGTAGATGTAGAGTGAAGAGTTCAATTTAAAATATAGACATATTTGCTTCCAGTTCTGTGCCTGAGTCGATTCTGGCCACCTGGTGTCTGAAATCAAGAGAGCGGCGAAAAAGAAGGCGAGGGCTTGGGTTGCACTCTGTGCAACCCAAGTGTGGGATGAACAGAGTGTCCTGGAGCTCGAGGGATGGTTAGAGGTGAGGGAACAGAAGGCGACGGTGCCTCGGTGTGTCTCGGGAACGGTGAAAAGAAAGGGCCCGCGCGCGGGGCCTCTGTCTCGGTGTGTATCGTCCGACGGTGGAGGGAGGTGAGGTGATTTGATGCAGGAGGTCTTCTGCGCCTCTGCCAGGTCTTCCGAGGGTGCCGCGGCGGTGTGCGCGGGCTGTCGGTGGTGTGTTCGGCGTGCGCTGAGGCTGTTTTTTGAAGGTAGAGGCCCGTGCGTGTGACGGCGGATGTTGGTATCGACGTTTTCGGAGAGAGGATGTGAAAACGCGTCCGATGATGTCTGGGGCGAGCGGCGGCGGTCGAGAGCTGAGTTCGGCGCGCGGGCTGCCAAAGATGGGCTCGGTGCGCGCTGAGGGTGTGTGCGAATGAGATGAGGGTGATAGTTTCCGGATCAGAAAAGGGAGGCGGTCGCAGGCATACTGTATGCGAGAGAGTCTGTTTGCGTTTCGAGAAAAAAGTGTGTCTGTGTGTCTGTCTGTGTGTCGCGGTGGTGAATGTGAAGAATGGGTGATGACAGCATGACAGATGTGTTTCTGTTTCTGTCTTGTTGTGTGTTGCATCCGATGTGTGTGTGGCAGCGCCGGCTTGCAGCTCTCTGTGTCGATTCTGGCCACCTGGTGTCTGAAATCAAGAGAGCGGCGAAAAAGAAGGCGAGGGCTTGGGTTGCACTCTGTGCAACCCAAGTGTGGGATGAACAGAGTGTCCTGGAGCTCGAGGGATGGTTAGAGGTGAGGGAACAGAAGGCGACGGTGCCTCGGTGTGTCTCGGGAACGGTGAAAAGAAAGGGCCCGCGCGCGGGGCCTCTGTCTCGGTGTGTATCGTCCGACGGTGGAGGGAGGTGAGGTGATTTGATGCAGGAGGTCTTCTGCGCCTCTGCCAGGTCTTCCGAGGGTGCCGCGGCGGTGTGCGCGGGCTGTCGGTGGTGTGTTCGGCGTGCGCTGAGGCTGTTTTTTGAAGGTAGAGGCCCGTGCGTGTGACGGCGGATGTTGGTATCGACGTTTTCGGAGAGAGGATGTGAAAACGCGTCCGATGATGTCTGGGGCGAGCGGCGGCGGTCGAGAGCTGAGTTCGGCGCGCGGGCTGCCAAAGATGGGCTCGGTGCGCGCTGAGGGTGTGTGCGAATGAGATGAGGGTGATAGTTTCCGGATCAGAAAAGGGAGGCGGTCGCAGGCATACTGTATGCGAGAGAGTCTGTTTGCGTTTCGAGAAAAAAGTGTGTCTGTGTGTCTGTCTGTGTGTCGCGGTGGTGAATGTGAAGAATGGGTGATGACAGCATGACAGATGTGTTTCTGTTTCTGTCTTGTTGTGTGTTGCATCCGATGTGTGTGTGGCAGCGCCGGCTTGCAGCTCTCTGTGTCGATTCTGGCCACCTGGTGTCTGAAATCAAGAGAGCGGCGAAAAAGAAGGCGAGGGCTTGGGTTGCACTCTGTGCAACCCAAGTGTGGGATGAACAGAGTGTCCTGGAGCTCGAGGGATGGTTAGAGGTGAGGGAACAGAAGGCGACGGTGCCTCGGTGTGTCTCGGGAACGGTGAAAAGAAAGGGCCCGCGCGCGGGGCCTCTGTCTCGGTGTGTATCGTCCGACGGTGGAGGGAGGTGAGGTGATTTGATGCAGGAGGTCTTCTGCGCCTCTGCCAGGTCTTCCGAGGGTGCCGCGGCGGTGTGCGCGGGCTGTCGGTGGTGTGTTCGGCGTGCGCTGAGGCTGTTTTTTGAAGGTAGAGGCCCGTGCGTGTGACGGCGGATGTTGGTATCGACGTTTTCGGAGAGAGGATGTGAAAACGCGTCCGATGATGTCTGGGGCGAGCGGCGGCGGTCGAGAGCTGAGTTCGGCGCGCGGGCTGCCAAAGATGGGCTCGGTGCGCGCTGAGGGTGTGTGCGAATGAGATGAGGGTGATAGTTTCCGGATCAGAAAAGGGAGGCGGTCGCAGGCATACTGTATGCGAGAGAGTCTGTTTGCGTTTCGAGAAAAAAGTGTGTCTGTGTGTCTGTCTGTGTGTCGCGGTGGTGAATGTGAAGAATGGGTGATGACAGCATGACAGATGTGTTTCTGTTTCTGTCTTGTTGTGTGTTGCATCCGATGTGTGTGTGGCAGCGCCGGCTTGCAGCTCTCTGTGTCGATTCTGGCCACCTGGTGTCTGAAATCAAGAGAGCGGCGAAAAAGAAGGCGAGGGCTTGGGTTGCACTCTGTGCAACCCAAGTGTGGGATGAACAGAGTGTCCTGGAGCTCGAGGGATGGTTAGAGGTGAGGGAACAGAAGGCGACGGTGCCTCGGTGTGTCTCGGGAACGGTGAAAAGAAAGGGCCCGCGCGCGGGGCCTCTGTCTCGGTGTGTATCGTCCGACGGTGGAGGGAGGTGAGGTGATTTGATGCAGGAGGTCTTCTGCGCCTCTGCCAGGTCTTCCGAGGGTGCCGCGGCGGTGTGCGCGGGCTGTCGGTGGTGTGTTCGGCGTGCGCTGAGGCTGTTTTTTGAAGGTAGAGGCCCGTGCGTGTGACGGCGGATGTTGGTATCGACGTTTTCGGAGAGAGGATGTGAAAACGCGTCCGATGATGTCTGGGGCGAGCGGCGGCGGTCGAGAGCTGAGTTCGGCGCGCGGGCTGCCAAAGATGGGCTCGGTGCGCGCTGAGGGTGTGTGCGAATGAGATGAGGGTGATAGTTTCCGGATCAGAAAAGGGAGGCGGTCGCAGGCATACTGTATGCGAGAGAGTCTGTTTGCGTTTCGAGAAAAAAGTGTGTCTGTGTGTCTGTCTGTGTGTCGCGGTGGTGAATGTGAAGAATGGGTGATGACAGCATGACAGATGTGTTTCTGTTTCTGTCTTGTTGTGTGTTGCATCCGATGTGTGTGTGGCAGCGCCGGCTTGCAGCTCTCTGTGTCGATTCTGGCCACCTGGTGTCTGAAATCAAGAGAGCGGCGAAAAAGAAGGCGAGGGCTTGGGTTGCACTCTGTGCAACCCAAGTGTGGGATGAACAGAGTGTCCTGGAGCTCGAGGGATGGTTAGAGGTGAGGGAACAGAAGGCGACGGTGCCTCGGTGTGTCTCGGGAACGGTGAAAAGAAAGGGCCCGCGCGCGGGGCCTCTGTCTCGGTGTGTATCGTCCGACGGTGGAGGGAGGTGAGGTGATTTGATGCAGGAGGTCTTCTGCGCCTCTGCCAGGTCTTCCGAGGGTGCCGCGGCGGTGTGCGCGGGCTGTCGGTGGTGTGTTCGGCGTGCGCTGAGGCTGTTTTTTGAAGGTAGAGGCCCGTGCGTGTGACGGCGGATGTTGGTATCGACGTTTTCGGAGAGAGGATGTGAAAACGCGTCCGATGATGTCTGGGGCGAGCGGCGGCGGTCGAGAGCTGAGTTCGGCGCGCGGGCTGCCAAAGATGGGCTCGGTGCGCGCTGAGGGTGTGTGCGAATGAGATGAGGGTGATAGTTTCCGGATCAGAAAAGGGAGGCGGTCGCAGGCATACTGTATGCGAGAGAGTCTGTTTGCGTTTCGAGAAAAAAGTGTGTCTGTGTGTCTGTCTGTGTGTCGCGGTGGTGAATGTGAAGAATGGGTGATGACAGCATGACAGATGTGTTTCTGTTTCTGTCTTGTTGTGTGTTGCATCCGATGTGTGTGTGGCAGCGCCGGCTTGCAGCTCTCTGTGTCGATTCTGGCCACCTGGTGTCTGAAATCAAGAGAGCGGCGAAAAAGAAGGCGAGGGCTTGGGTTGCACTCTGTGCAACCCAAGTGTGGGATGAACAGAGTGTCCTGGAGCTCGAGGGATGGTTAGAGGTGAGGGAACAGAAGGCGACGGTGCCTCGGTGTGTCTCGGGAACGGTGAAAAGAAAGGGCCCGCGCGCGGGGCCTCTGTCTCGGTGTGTATCGTCCGACGGTGGAGGGAGGTGAGGTGATTTGATGCAGGAGGTCTTCTGCGCCTCTGCCAGGTCTTCCGAGGGTGCCGCGGCGGTGTGCGCGGGCTGTCGGTGGTGTGTTCGGCGTGCGCTGAGGCTGTTTTTTGAAGGTAGAGGCCCGTGCGTGTGACGGCGGATGTTGGTATCGACGTTTTCGGAGAGAGGATGTGAAAACGCGTCCGATGATGTCTGGGGCGAGCGGCGGCGGTCGAGAGCTGAGTTCGGCGCGCGGGCTGCCAAAGATGGGCTCGGTGCGCGCTGAGGGTGTGTGCGAATGAGATGAGGGTGATAGTTTCCGGATCAGAAAAGGGAGGCGGTCGCAGGCATACTGTATGCGAGAGAGTCTGTTTGCGTTTCGAGAAAAAAGTGTGTCTGTGTGTCTGTCTGTGTGTCGCGGTGGTGAATGTGAAGAATGGGTGATGACAGCATGACAGATGTGTTTCTGTTTCTGTCTTGTTGTGTGTTGCATCCGATGTGTGTGTGGCAGCGCCGGCTTGCAGCTCTCTGTGTCGATTCTGGCCACCTGGTGTCTGAAATCAAGAGAGCGGCGAAAAAGAAGGCGAGGGCTTGGGTTGCACTCTGTGCAACCCAAGTGTGGGATGAACAGAGTGTCCTGGAGCTCGAGGGATGGTTAGAGGTGAGGGAACAGAAGGCGACGGTGCCTCGGTGTGTCTCGGGAACGGTGAAAAGAAAGGGCCCGCGCGCGGGGCCTCTGTCTCGGTGTGTATCGTCCGACGGTGGAGGGAGGTGAGGTGATTTGATGCAGGAGGTCTTCTGCGCCTCTGCCAGGTCTTCCGAGGGTGCCGCGGCGGTGTGCGCGGGCTGTCGGTGGTGTGTTCGGCGTGCGCTGAGGCTGTTTTTTGAAGGTAGAGGCCCGTGCGTGTGACGGCGGATGTTGGTATCGACGTTTTCGGAGAGAGGATGTGAAAACGCGTCCGATGATGTCTGGGGCGAGCGGCGGCGGTCGAGAGCTGAGTTCGGCGCGCGGGCTGCCAAAGATGGGCTCGGTGCGCGCTGAGGGTGTGTGCGAATGAGATGAGGGTGATAGTTTCCGGATCAGAAAAGGGAGGCGGTCGCAGGCATACTGTATGCGAGAGAGTCTGTTTGCGTTTCGAGAAAAAAGTGTGTCTGTGTGTCTGTCTGTGTGTCGCGGTGGTGAATGTGAAGAATGGGTGATGACAGCATGACAGATGTGTTTCTGTTTCTGTCTTGTTGTGTGTTGCATCCGATGTGTGTGTGGCAGCGCCGGCTTGCAGCTCTCTGTGTCGATTCTGGCCACCTGGTGTCTGAAATCAAGAGAGCGGCGAAAAAGAAGGCGAGGGCTTGGGTTGCACTCTGTGCAACCCAAGTGTGGGATGAACAGAGTGTCCTGGAGCTCGAGGGATGGTTAGAGGTGAGGGAACAGAAGGCGACGGTGCCTCGGTGTGTCTCGGGAACGGTGAAAAGAAAGGGCCCGCGCGCGGGGCCTCTGTCTCGGTGTGTATCGTCCGACGGTGGAGGGAGGTGAGGTGATTTGATGCAGGAGGTCTTCTGCGCCTCTGCCAGGTCTTCCGAGGGTGCCGCGGCGGTGTGCGCGGGCTGTCGGTGGTGTGTTCGGCGTGCGCTGAGGCTGTTTTTTGAAGGTAGAGGCCCGTGCGTGTGACGGCGGATGTTGGTATCGACGTTTTCGGAGAGAGGATGTGAAAACGCGTCCGATGATGTCTGGGGCGAGCGGCGGCGGTCGAGAGCTGAGTTCGGCGCGCGGGCTGCCAAAGATGGGCTCGGTGCGCGCTGAGGGTGTGTGCGAATGAGATGAGGGTGATAGTTTCCGGATCAGAAAAGGGAGGCGGTCGCAGGCATACTGTATGCGAGAGAGTCTGTTTGCGTTTCGAGAAAAAAGTGTGTCTGTGTGTCTGTCTGTGTGTCGCGGTGGTGAATGTGAAGAATGGGTGATGACAGCATGACAGATGTGTTTCTGTTTCTGTCTTGTTGTGTGTTGCATCCGATGTGTGTGTGGCAGCGCCGGCTTGCAGCTCTCTGTGTCGATTCTGGCCACCTGGTGTCTGAAATCAAGAGAGCGGCGAAAAAGAAGGCGAGGGCTTGGGTTGCACTCTGTGCAACCCAAGTGTGGGATGAACAGAGTGTCCTGGAGCTCGAGGGATGGTTAGAGGTGAGGGAACAGAAGGCGACGGTGCCTCGGTGTGTCTCGGGAACGGTGAAAAGAAAGGGCCCGCGCGCGGGGCCTCTGTCTCGGTGTGTATCGTCCGACGGTGGAGGGAGGTGAGGTGATTTGATGCAGGAGGTCTTCTGCGCCTCTGCCAGGTCTTCCGAGGGTGCCGCGGCGGTGTGCGCGGGCTGTCGGTGGTGTGTTCGGCGTGCGCTGAGGCTGTTTTTTGAAGGTAGAGGCCCGTGCGTGTGACGGCGGATGTTGGTATCGACGTTTTCGGAGAGAGGATGTGAAAACGCGTCCGATGATGTCTGGGGCGAGCGGCGGCGGTCGAGAGCTGAGTTCGGCGCGCGGGCTGCCAAAGATGGGCTCGGTGCGCGCTGAGGGTGTGTGCGAATGAGATGAGGGTGATAGTTTCCGGATCAGAAAAGGGAGGCGGTCGCAGGCATACTGTATGCGAGAGAGTCTGTTTGCGTTTCGAGAAAAAAGTGTGTCTGTGTGTCTGTCTGTGTGTCGCGGTGGTGAATGTGAAGAATGGGTGATGACAGCATGACAGATGTGTTTCTGTTTCTGTCTTGTTGTGTGTTGCATCCGATGTGTGTGTGGCAGCGCCGGCTTGCAGCTCTCTGTGTCGATTCTGGCCACCTGGTGTCTGAAATCAAGAGAGCGGCGAAAAAGAAGGCGAGGGCTTGGGTTGCACTCTGTGCAACCCAAGTGTGGGATGAACAGAGTGTCCTGGAGCTCGAGGGATGGTTAGAGGTGAGGGAACAGAAGGCGACGGTGCCTCGGTGTGTCTCGGGAACGGTGAAAAGAAAGGGCCCGCGCGCGGGGCCTCTGTCTCGGTGTGTATCGTCCGACGGTGGAGGGAGGTGAGGTGATTTGATGCAGGAGGTCTTCTGCGCCTCTGCCAGGTCTTCCGAGGGTGCCGCGGCGGTGTGCGCGGGCTGTCGGTGGTGTGTTCGGCGTGCGCTGAGGCTGTTTTTTGAAGGTAGAGGCCCGTGCGTGTGACGGCGGATGTTGGTATCGACGTTTTCGGAGAGAGGATGTGAAAACGCGTCCGATGATGTCTGGGGCGAGCGGCGGCGGTCGAGAGCTGAGTTCGGCGCGCGGGCTGCCAAAGATGGGCTCGGTGCGCGCTGAGGGTGTGTGCGAATGAGATGAGGGTGATAGTTTCCGGATCAGAAAAGGGAGGCGGTCGCAGGCATACTGTATGCGAGAGAGTCTGTTTGCGTTTCGAGAAAAAAGTGTGTCTGTGTGTCTGTCTGTGTGTCGCGGTGGTGAATGTGAAGAATGGGTGATGACAGCATGACAGATGTGTTTCTGTTTCTGTCTTGTTGTGTGTTGCATCCGATGTGTGTGTGGCAGCGCCGGCTTGCAGCTCTCTGTGTCGATTCTGGCCACCTGGTGTCTGAAATCAAGAGAGCGGCGAAAAAGAAGGCGAGGGCTTGGGTTGCACTCTGTGCAACCCAAGTGTGGGATGAACAGAGTGTCCTGGAGCTCGAGGGATGGTTAGAGGTGAGGGAACAGAAGGCGACGGTGCCTCGGTGTGTCTCGGGAACGGTGAAAAGAAAGGGCCCGCGCGCGGGGCCTCTGTCTCGGTGTGTATCGTCCGACGGTGGAGGGAGGTGAGGTGATTTGATGCAGGAGGTCTTCTGCGCCTCTGCCAGGTCTTCCGAGGGTGCCGCGGCGGTGTGCGCGGGCTGTCGGTGGTGTGTTCGGCGTGCGCTGAGGCTGTTTTTTGAAGGTAGAGGCCCGTGCGTGTGACGGCGGATGTTGGTATCGACGTTTTCGGAGAGAGGATGTGAAAACGCGTCCGATGATGTCTGGGGCGAGCGGCGGCGGTCGAGAGCTGAGTTCGGCGCGCGGGCTGCCAAAGATGGGCTCGGTGCGCGCTGAGGGTGTGTGCGAATGAGATGAGGGTGATAGTTTCCGGATCAGAAAAGGGAGGCGGTCGCAGGCATACTGTATGCGAGAGAGTCTGTTTGCGTTTCGAGAAAAAAGTGTGTCTGTGTGTCTGTCTGTGTGTCGCGGTGGTGAATGTGAAGAATGGGTGATGACAGCATGACAGATGTGTTTCTGTTTCTGTCTTGTTGTGTGTTGCATCCGATGTGTGTGTGGCAGCGCCGGCTTGCAGCTCTCTGTGTCGATTCTGGCCACCTGGTGTCTGAAATCAAGAGAGCGGCGAAAAAGAAGGCGAGGGCTTGGGTTGCACTCTGTGCAACCCAAGTGTGGGATGAACAGAGTGTCCTGGAGCTCGAGGGATGGTTAGAGGTGAGGGAACAGAAGGCGACGGTGCCTCGGTGTGTCTCGGGAACGGTGAAAAGAAAGGGCCCGCGCGCGGGGCCTCTGTCTCGGTGTGTATCGTCCGACGGTGGAGGGAGGTGAGGTGATTTGATGCAGGAGGTCTTCTGCGCCTCTGCCAGGTCTTCCGAGGGTGCCGCGGCGGTGTGCGCGGGCTGTCGGTGGTGTGTTCGGCGTGCGCTGAGGCTGTTTTTTGAAGGTAGAGGCCCGTGCGTGTGACGGCGGATGTTGGTATCGACGTTTTCGGAGAGAGGATGTGAAAACGCGTCCGATGATGTCTGGGGCGAGCGGCGGCGGTCGAGAGCTGAGTTCGGCGCGCGGGCTGCCAAAGATGGGCTCGGTGCGCGCTGAGGGTGTGTGCGAATGAGATGAGGGTGATAGTTTCCGGATCAGAAAAGGGAGGCGGTCGCAGGCATACTGTATGCGAGAGAGTCTGTTTGCGTTTCGAGAAAAAAGTGTGTCTGTGTGTCTGTCTGTGTGTCGCGGTGGTGAATGTGAAGAATGGGTGATGACAGCATGACAGATGTGTTTCTGTTTCTGTCTTGTTGTGTGTTGCATCCGATGTGTGTGTGGCAGCGCCGGCTTGCAGCTCTCTGTGTCGATTCTGGCCACCTGGTGTCTGAAATCAAGAGAGCGGCGAAAAAGAAGGCGAGGGCTTGGGTTGCACTCTGTGCAACCCAAGTGTGGGATGAACAGAGTGTCCTGGAGCTCGAGGGATGGTTAGAGGTGAGGGAACAGAAGGCGACGGTGCCTCGGTGTGTCTCGGGAACGGTGAAAAGAAAGGGCCCGCGCGCGGGGCCTCTGTCTCGGTGTGTATCGTCCGACGGTGGAGGGAGGTGAGGTGATTTGATGCAGGAGGTCTTCTGCGCCTCTGCCAGGTCTTCCGAGGGTGCCGCGGCGGTGTGCGCGGGCTGTCGGTGGTGTGTTCGGCGTGCGCTGAGGCTGTTTTTTGAAGGTAGAGGCCCGTGCGTGTGACGGCGGATGTTGGTATCGACGTTTTCGGAGAGAGGATGTGAAAACGCGTCCGATGATGTCTGGGGCGAGCGGCGGCGGTCGAGAGCTGAGTTCGGCGCGCGGGCTGCCAAAGATGGGCTCGGTGCGCGCTGAGGGTGTGTGCGAATGAGATGAGGGTGATAGTTTCCGGATCAGAAAAGGGAGGCGGTCGCAGGCATACTGTATGCGAGAGAGTCTGTTTGCGTTTCGAGAAAAAAGTGTGTCTGTGTGTCTGTCTGTGTGTCGCGGTGGTGAATGTGAAGAATGGGTGATGACAGCATGACAGATGTGTTTCTGTTTCTGTCTTGTTGTGTGTTGCATCCGATGTGTGTGTGGCAGCGCCGGCTTGCAGCTCTCTGTGTCGATTCTGGCCACCTGGTGTCTGAAATCAAGAGAGCGGCGAAAAAGAAGGCGAGGGCTTGGGTTGCACTCTGTGCAACCCAAGTGTGGGATGAACAGAGTGTCCTGGAGCTCGAGGGATGGTTAGAGGTGAGGGAACAGAAGGCGACGGTGCCTCGGTGTGTCTCGGGAACGGTGAAAAGAAAGGGCCCGCGCGCGGGGCCTCTGTCTCGGTGTGTATCGTCCGACGGTGGAGGGAGGTGAGGTGATTTGATGCAGGAGGTCTTCTGCGCCTCTGCCAGGTCTTCCGAGGGTGCCGCGGCGGTGTGCGCGGGCTGTCGGTGGTGTGTTCGGCGTGCGCTGAGGCTGTTTTTTGAAGGTAGAGGCCCGTGCGTGTGACGGCGGATGTTGGTATCGACGTTTTCGGAGAGAGGATGTGAAAACGCGTCCGATGATGTCTGGGGCGAGCGGCGGCGGTCGAGAGCTGAGTTCGGCGCGCGGGCTGCCAAAGATGGGCTCGGTGCGCGCTGAGGGTGTGTGCGAATGAGATGAGGGTGATAGTTTCCGGATCAGAAAAGGGAGGCGGTCGCAGGCATACTGTATGCGAGAGAGTCTGTTTGCGTTTCGAGAAAAAAGTGTGTCTGTGTGTCTGTCTGTGTGTCGCGGTGGTGAATGTGAAGAATGGGTGATGACAGCATGACAGATGTGTTTCTGTTTCTGTCTTGTTGTGTGTTGCATCCGATGTGTGTGTGGCAGCGCCGGCTTGCAGCTCTCTGTGTCGATTCTGGCCACCTGGTGTCTGAAATCAAGAGAGCGGCGAAAAAGAAGGCGAGGGCTTGGGTTGCACTCTGTGCAACCCAAGTGTGGGATGAACAGAGTGTCCTGGAGCTCGAGGGATGGTTAGAGGTGAGGGAACAGAAGGCGACGGTGCCTCGGTGTGTCTCGGGAACGGTGAAAAGAAAGGGCCCGCGCGCGGGGCCTCTGTCTCGGTGTGTATCGTCCGACGGTGGAGGGAGGTGAGGTGATTTGATGCAGGAGGTCTTCTGCGCCTCTGCCAGGTCTTCCGAGGGTGCCGCGGCGGTGTGCGCGGGCTGTCGGTGGTGTGTTCGGCGTGCGCTGAGGCTGTTTTTTGAAGGTAGAGGCCCGTGCGTGTGACGGCGGATGTTGGTATCGACGTTTTCGGAGAGAGGATGTGAAAACGCGTCCGATGATGTCTGGGGCGAGCGGCGGCGGTCGAGAGCTGAGTTCGGCGCGCGGGCTGCCAAAGATGGGCTCGGTGCGCGCTGAGGGTGTGTGCGAATGAGATGAGGGTGATAGTTTCCGGATCAGAAAAGGGAGGCGGTCGCAGGCATACTGTATGCGAGAGAGTCTGTTTGCGTTTCGAGAAAAAAGTGTGTCTGTGTGTCTGTCTGTGTGTCGCGGTGGTGAATGTGAAGAATGGGTGATGACAGCATGACAGATGTGTTTCTGTTTCTGTCTTGTTGTGTGTTGCATCCGATGTGTGTGTGGCAGCGCCGGCTTGCAGCTCTCTGTGTCGATTCTGGCCACCTGGTGTCTGAAATCAAGAGAGCGGCGAAAAAGAAGGCGAGGGCTTGGGTTGCACTCTGTGCAACCCAAGTGTGGGATGAACAGAGTGTCCTGGAGCTCGAGGGATGGTTAGAGGTGAGGGAACAGAAGGCGACGGTGCCTCGGTGTGTCTCGGGAACGGTGAAAAGAAAGGGCCCGCGCGCGGGGCCTCTGTCTCGGTGTGTATCGTCCGACGGTGGAGGGAGGTGAGGTGATTTGATGCAGGAGGTCTTCTGCGCCTCTGCCAGGTCTTCCGAGGGTGCCGCGGCGGTGTGCGCGGGCTGTCGGTGGTGTGTTCGGCGTGCGCTGAGGCTGTTTTTTGAAGGTAGAGGCCCGTGCGTGTGACGGCGGATGTTGGTATCGACGTTTTCGGAGAGAGGATGTGAAAACGCGTCCGATGATGTCTGGGGCGAGCGGCGGCGGTCGAGAGCTGAGTTCGGCGCGCGGGCTGCCAAAGATGGGCTCGGTGCGCGCTGAGGGTGTGTGCGAATGAGATGAGGGTGATAGTTTCCGGATCAGAAAAGGGAGGCGGTCGCAGGCATACTGTATGCGAGAGAGTCTGTTTGCGTTTCGAGAAAAAAGTGTGTCTGTGTGTCTGTCTGTGTGTCGCGGTGGTGAATGTGAAGAATGGGTGATGACAGCATGACAGATGTGTTTCTGTTTCTGTCTTGTTGTGTGTTGCATCCGATGTGTGTGTGGCAGCGCCGGCTTGCAGCTCTCTGTGTCGATTCTGGCCACCTGGTGTCTGAAATCAAGAGAGCGGCGAAAAAGAAGGCGAGGGCTTGGGTTGCACTCTGTGCAACCCAAGTGTGGGATGAACAGAGTGTCCTGGAGCTCGAGGGATGGTTAGAGGTGAGGGAACAGAAGGCGACGGTGCCTCGGTGTGTCTCGGGAACGGTGAAAAGAAAGGGCCCGCGCGCGGGGCCTCTGTCTCGGTGTGTATCGTCCGACGGTGGAGGGAGGTGAGGTGATTTGATGCAGGAGGTCTTCTGCGCCTCTGCCAGGTCTTCCGAGGGTGCCGCGGCGGTGTGCGCGGGCTGTCGGTGGTGTGTTCGGCGTGCGCTGAGGCTGTTTTTTGAAGGTAGAGGCCCGTGCGTGTGACGGCGGATGTTGGTATCGACGTTTTCGGAGAGAGGATGTGAAAACGCGTCCGATGATGTCTGGGGCGAGCGGCGGCGGTCGAGAGCTGAGTTCGGCGCGCGGGCTGCCAAAGATGGGCTCGGTGCGCGCTGAGGGTGTGTGCGAATGAGATGAGGGTGATAGTTTCCGGATCAGAAAAGGGAGGCGGTCGCAGGCATACTGTATGCGAGAGAGTCTGTTTGCGTTTCGAGAAAAAAGTGTGTCTGTGTGTCTGTCTGTGTGTCGCGGTGGTGAATGTGAAGAATGGGTGATGACAGCATGACAGATGTGTTTCTGTTTCTGTCTTGTTGTGTGTTGCATCCGATGTGTGTGTGGCAGCGCCGGCTTGCAGCTCTCTGTGTCGATTCTGGCCACCTGGTGTCTGAAATCAAGAGAGCGGCGAAAAAGAAGGCGAGGGCTTGGGTTGCACTCTGTGCAACCCAAGTGTGGGATGAACAGAGTGTCCTGGAGCTCGAGGGATGGTTAGAGGTGAGGGAACAGAAGGCGACGGTGCCTCGGTGTGTCTCGGGAACGGTGAAAAGAAAGGGCCCGCGCGCGGGGCCTCTGTCTCGGTGTGTATCGTCCGACGGTGGAGGGAGGTGAGGTGATTTGATGCAGGAGGTCTTCTGCGCCTCTGCCAGGTCTTCCGAGGGTGCCGCGGCGGTGTGCGCGGGCTGTCGGTGGTGTGTTCGGCGTGCGCTGAGGCTGTTTTTTGAAGGTAGAGGCCCGTGCGTGTGACGGCGGATGTTGGTATCGACGTTTTCGGAGAGAGGATGTGAAAACGCGTCCGATGATGTCTGGGGCGAGCGGCGGCGGTCGAGAGCTGAGTTCGGCGCGCGGGCTGCCAAAGATGGGCTCGGTGCGCGCTGAGGGTGTGTGCGAATGAGATGAGGGTGATAGTTTCCGGATCAGAAAAGGGAGGCGGTCGCAGGCATACTGTATGCGAGAGAGTCTGTTTGCGTTTCGAGAAAAAAGTGTGTCTGTGTGTCTGTCTGTGTGTCGCGGTGGTGAATGTGAAGAATGGGTGATGACAGCATGACAGATGTGTTTCTGTTTCTGTCTTGTTGTGTGTTGCATCCGATGTGTGTGTGGCAGCGCCGGCTTGCAGCTCTCTGTGTCGATTCTGGCCACCTGGTGTCTGAAATCAAGAGAGCGGCGAAAAAGAAGGCGAGGGCTTGGGTTGCACTCTGTGCAACCCAAGTGTGGGATGAACAGAGTGTCCTGGAGCTCGAGGGATGGTTAGAGGTGAGGGAACAGAAGGCGACGGTGCCTCGGTGTGTCTCGGGAACGGTGAAAAGAAAGGGCCCGCGCGCGGGGCCTCTGTCTCGGTGTGTATCGTCCGACGGTGGAGGGAGGTGAGGTGATTTGATGCAGGAGGTCTTCTGCGCCTCTGCCAGGTCTTCCGAGGGTGCCGCGGCGGTGTGCGCGGGCTGTCGGTGGTGTGTTCGGCGTGCGCTGAGGCTGTTTTTTGAAGGTAGAGGCCCGTGCGTGTGACGGCGGATGTTGGTATCGACGTTTTCGGAGAGAGGATGTGAAAACGCGTCCGATGATGTCTGGGGCGAGCGGCGGCGGTCGAGAGCTGAGTTCGGCGCGCGGGCTGCCAAAGATGGGCTCGGTGCGCGCTGAGGGTGTGTGCGAATGAGATGAGGGTGATAGTTTCCGGATCAGAAAAGGGAGGCGGTCGCAGGCATACTGTATGCGAGAGAGTCTGTTTGCGTTTCGAGAAAAAAGTGTGTCTGTGTGTCTGTCTGTGTGTCGCGGTGGTGAATGTGAAGAATGGGTGATGACAGCATGACAGATGTGTTTCTGTTTCTGTCTTGTTGTGTGTTGCATCCGATGTGTGTGTGGCAGCGCCGGCTTGCAGCTCTCTGTGTCGATTCTGGCCACCTGGTGTCTGAAATCAAGAGAGCGGCGAAAAAGAAGGCGAGGGCTTGGGTTGCACTCTGTGCAACCCAAGTGTGGGATGAACAGAGTGTCCTGGAGCTCGAGGGATGGTTAGAGGTGAGGGAACAGAAGGCGACGGTGCCTCGGTGTGTCTCGGGAACGGTGAAAAGAAAGGGCCCGCGCGCGGGGCCTCTGTCTCGGTGTGTATCGTCCGACGGTGGAGGGAGGTGAGGTGATTTGATGCAGGAGGTCTTCTGCGCCTCTGCCAGGTCTTCCGAGGGTGCCGCGGCGGTGTGCGCGGGCTGTCGGTGGTGTGTTCGGCGTGCGCTGAGGCTGTTTTTTGAAGGTAGAGGCCCGTGCGTGTGACGGCGGATGTTGGTATCGACGTTTTCGGAGAGAGGATGTGAAAACGCGTCCGATGATGTCTGGGGCGAGCGGCGGCGGTCGAGAGCTGAGTTCGGCGCGCGGGCTGCCAAAGATGGGCTCGGTGCGCGCTGAGGGTGTGTGCGAATGAGATGAGGGTGATAGTTTCCGGATCAGAAAAGGGAGGCGGTCGCAGGCATACTGTATGCGAGAGAGTCTGTTTGCGTTTCGAGAAAAAAGTGTGTCTGTGTGTCTGTCTGTGTGTCGCGGTGGTGAATGTGAAGAATGGGTGATGACAGCATGACAGATGTGTTTCTGTTTCTGTCTTGTTGTGTGTTGCATCCGATGTGTGTGTGGCAGCGCCGGCTTGCAGCTCTCTGTGTCGATTCTGGCCACCTGGTGTCTGAAATCAAGAGAGCGGCGAAAAAGAAGGCGAGGGCTTGGGTTGCACTCTGTGCAACCCAAGTGTGGGATGAACAGAGTGTCCTGGAGCTCGAGGGATGGTTAGAGGTGAGGGAACAGAAGGCGACGGTGCCTCGGTGTGTCTCGGGAACGGTGAAAAGAAAGGGCCCGCGCGCGGGGCCTCTGTCTCGGTGTGTATCGTCCGACGGTGGAGGGAGGTGAGGTGATTTGATGCAGGAGGTCTTCTGCGCCTCTGCCAGGTCTTCCGAGGGTGCCGCGGCGGTGTGCGCGGGCTGTCGGTGGTGTGTTCGGCGTGCGCTGAGGCTGTTTTTTGAAGGTAGAGGCCCGTGCGTGTGACGGCGGATGTTGGTATCGACGTTTTCGGAGAGAGGATGTGAAAACGCGTCCGATGATGTCTGGGGCGAGCGGCGGCGGTCGAGAGCTGAGTTCGGCGCGCGGGCTGCCAAAGATGGGCTCGGTGCGCGCTGAGGGTGTGTGCGAATGAGATGAGGGTGATAGTTTCCGGATCAGAAAAGGGAGGCGGTCGCAGGCATACTGTATGCGAGAGAGTCTGTTTGCGTTTCGAGAAAAAAGTGTGTCTGTGTGTCTGTCTGTGTGTCGCGGTGGTGAATGTGAAGAATGGGTGATGACAGCATGACAGATGTGTTTCTGTTTCTGTCTTGTTGTGTGTTGCATCCGATGTGTGTGTGGCAGCGCCGGCTTGCAGCTCTCTGTGTCGATTCTGGCCACCTGGTGTCTGAAATCAAGAGAGCGGCGAAAAAGAAGGCGAGGGCTTGGGTTGCACTCTGTGCAACCCAAGTGTGGGATGAACAGAGTGTCCTGGAGCTCGAGGGATGGTTAGAGGTGAGGGAACAGAAGGCGACGGTGCCTCGGTGTGTCTCGGGAACGGTGAAAAGAAAGGGCCCGCGCGCGGGGCCTCTGTCTCGGTGTGTATCGTCCGACGGTGGAGGGAGGTGAGGTGATTTGATGCAGGAGGTCTTCTGCGCCTCTGCCAGGTCTTCCGAGGGTGCCGCGGCGGTGTGCGCGGGCTGTCGGTGGTGTGTTCGGCGTGCGCTGAGGCTGTTTTTTGAAGGTAGAGGCCCGTGCGTGTGACGGCGGATGTTGGTATCGACGTTTTCGGAGAGAGGATGTGAAAACGCGTCCGATGATGTCTGGGGCGAGCGGCGGCGGTCGAGAGCTGAGTTCGGCGCGCGGGCTGCCAAAGATGGGCTCGGTGCGCGCTGAGGGTGTGTGCGAATGAGATGAGGGTGATAGTTTCCGGATCAGAAAAGGGAGGCGGTCGCAGGCATACTGTATGCGAGAGAGTCTGTTTGCGTTTCGAGAAAAAAGTGTGTCTGTGTGTCTGTCTGTGTGTCGCGGTGGTGAATGTGAAGAATGGGTGATGACAGCATGACAGATGTGTTTCTGTTTCTGTCTTGTTGTGTGTTGCATCCGATGTGTGTGTGGCAGCGCCGGCTTGCAGCTCTCTGTGTCGATTCTGGCCACCTGGTGTCTGAAATCAAGAGAGCGGCGAAAAAGAAGGCGAGGGCTTGGGTTGCACTCTGTGCAACCCAAGTGTGGGATGAACAGAGTGTCCTGGAGCTCGAGGGATGGTTAGAGGTGAGGGAACAGAAGGCGACGGTGCCTCGGTGTGTCTCGGGAACGGTGAAAAGAAAGGGCCCGCGCGCGGGGCCTCTGTCTCGGTGTGTATCGTCCGACGGTGGAGGGAGGTGAGGTGATTTGATGCAGGAGGTCTTCTGCGCCTCTGCCAGGTCTTCCGAGGGTGCCGCGGCGGTGTGCGCGGGCTGTCGGTGGTGTGTTCGGCGTGCGCTGAGGCTGTTTTTTGAAGGTAGAGGCCCGTGCGTGTGACGGCGGATGTTGGTATCGACGTTTTCGGAGAGAGGATGTGAAAACGCGTCCGATGATGTCTGGGGCGAGCGGCGGCGGTCGAGAGCTGAGTTCGGCGCGCGGGCTGCCAAAGATGGGCTCGGTGCGCGCTGAGGGTGTGTGCGAATGAGATGAGGGTGATAGTTTCCGGATCAGAAAAGGGAGGCGGTCGCAGGCATACTGTATGCGAGAGAGTCTGTTTGCGTTTCGAGAAAAAAGTGTGTCTGTGTGTCTGTCTGTGTGTCGCGGTGGTGAATGTGAAGAATGGGTGATGACAGCATGACAGATGTGTTTCTGTTTCTGTCTTGTTGTGTGTTGCATCCGATGTGTGTGTGGCAGCGCCGGCTTGCAGCTCTCTGTGTCGATTCTGGCCACCTGGTGTCTGAAATCAAGAGAGCGGCGAAAAAGAAGGCGAGGGCTTGGGTTGCACTCTGTGCAACCCAAGTGTGGGATGAACAGAGTGTCCTGGAGCTCGAGGGATGGTTAGAGGTGAGGGAACAGAAGGCGACGGTGCCTCGGTGTGTCTCGGGAACGGTGAAAAGAAAGGGCCCGCGCGCGGGGCCTCTGTCTCGGTGTGTATCGTCCGACGGTGGAGGGAGGTGAGGTGATTTGATGCAGGAGGTCTTCTGCGCCTCTGCCAGGTCTTCCGAGGGTGCCGCGGCGGTGTGCGCGGGCTGTCGGTGGTGTGTTCGGCGTGCGCTGAGGCTGTTTTTTGAAGGTAGAGGCCCGTGCGTGTGACGGCGGATGTTGGTATCGACGTTTTCGGAGAGAGGATGTGAAAACGCGTCCGATGATGTCTGGGGCGAGCGGCGGCGGTCGAGAGCTGAGTTCGGCGCGCGGGCTGCCAAAGATGGGCTCGGTGCGCGCTGAGGGTGTGTGCGAATGAGATGAGGGTGATAGTTTCCGGATCAGAAAAGGGAGGCGGTCGCAGGCATACTGTATGCGAGAGAGTCTGTTTGCGTTTCGAGAAAAAAGTGTGTCTGTGTGTCTGTCTGTGTGTCGCGGTGGTGAATGTGAAGAATGGGTGATGACAGCATGACAGATGTGTTTCTGTTTCTGTCTTGTTGTGTGTTGCATCCGATGTGTGTGTGGCAGCGCCGGCTTGCAGCTCTCTGTGTCGATTCTGGCCACCTGGTGTCTGAAATCAAGAGAGCGGCGAAAAAGAAGGCGAGGGCTTGGGTTGCACTCTGTGCAACCCAAGTGTGGGATGAACAGAGTGTCCTGGAGCTCGAGGGATGGTTAGAGGTGAGGGAACAGAAGGCGACGGTGCCTCGGTGTGTCTCGGGAACGGTGAAAAGAAAGGGCCCGCGCGCGGGGCCTCTGTCTCGGTGTGTATCGTCCGACGGTGGAGGGAGGTGAGGTGATTTGATGCAGGAGGTCTTCTGCGCCTCTGCCAGGTCTTCCGAGGGTGCCGCGGCGGTGTGCGCGGGCTGTCGGTGGTGTGTTCGGCGTGCGCTGAGGCTGTTTTTTGAAGGTAGAGGCCCGTGCGTGTGACGGCGGATGTTGGTATCGACGTTTTCGGAGAGAGGATGTGAAAACGCGTCCGATGATGTCTGGGGCGAGCGGCGGCGGTCGAGAGCTGAGTTCGGCGCGCGGGCTGCCAAAGATGGGCTCGGTGCGCGCTGAGGGTGTGTGCGAATGAGATGAGGGTGATAGTTTCCGGATCAGAAAAGGGAGGCGGTCGCAGGCATACTGTATGCGAGAGAGTCTGTTTGCGTTTCGAGAAAAAAGTGTGTCTGTGTGTCTGTCTGTGTGTCGCGGTGGTGAATGTGAAGAATGGGTGATGACAGCATGACAGATGTGTTTCTGTTTCTGTCTTGTTGTGTGTTGCATCCGATGTGTGTGTGGCAGCGCCGGCTTGCAGCTCTCTGTGTCGATTCTGGCCACCTGGTGTCTGAAATCAAGAGAGCGGCGAAAAAGAAGGCGAGGGCTTGGGTTGCACTCTGTGCAACCCAAGTGTGGGATGAACAGAGTGTCCTGGAGCTCGAGGGATGGTTAGAGGTGAGGGAACAGAAGGCGACGGTGCCTCGGTGTGTCTCGGGAACGGTGAAAAGAAAGGGCCCGCGCGCGGGGCCTCTGTCTCGGTGTGTATCGTCCGACGGTGGAGGGAGGTGAGGTGATTTGATGCAGGAGGTCTTCTGCGCCTCTGCCAGGTCTTCCGAGGGTGCCGCGGCGGTGTGCGCGGGCTGTCGGTGGTGTGTTCGGCGTGCGCTGAGGCTGTTTTTTGAAGGTAGAGGCCCGTGCGTGTGACGGCGGATGTTGGTATCGACGTTTTCGGAGAGAGGATGTGAAAACGCGTCCGATGATGTCTGGGGCGAGCGGCGGCGGTCGAGAGCTGAGTTCGGCGCGCGGGCTGCCAAAGATGGGCTCGGTGCGCGCTGAGGGTGTGTGCGAATGAGATGAGGGTGATAGTTTCCGGATCAGAAAAGGGAGGCGGTCGCAGGCATACTGTATGCGAGAGAGTCTGTTTGCGTTTCGAGAAAAAAGTGTGTCTGTGTGTCTGTCTGTGTGTCGCGGTGGTGAATGTGAAGAATGGGTGATGACAGCATGACAGATGTGTTTCTGTTTCTGTCTTGTTGTGTGTTGCATCCGATGTGTGTGTGGCAGCGCCGGCTTGCAGCTCTCTGTGTCGATTCTGGCCACCTGGTGTCTGAAATCAAGAGAGCGGCGAAAAAGAAGGCGAGGGCTTGGGTTGCACTCTGTGCAACCCAAGTGTGGGATGAACAGAGTGTCCTGGAGCTCGAGGGATGGTTAGAGGTGAGGGAACAGAAGGCGACGGTGCCTCGGTGTGTCTCGGGAACGGTGAAAAGAAAGGGCCCGCGCGCGGGGCCTCTGTCTCGGTGTGTATCGTCCGACGGTGGAGGGAGGTGAGGTGATTTGATGCAGGAGGTCTTCTGCGCCTCTGCCAGGTCTTCCGAGGGTGCCGCGGCGGTGTGCGCGGGCTGTCGGTGGTGTGTTCGGCGTGCGCTGAGGCTGTTTTTTGAAGGTAGAGGCCCGTGCGTGTGACGGCGGATGTTGGTATCGACGTTTTCGGAGAGAGGATGTGAAAACGCGTCCGATGATGTCTGGGGCGAGCGGCGGCGGTCGAGAGCTGAGTTCGGCGCGCGGGCTGCCAAAGATGGGCTCGGTGCGCGCTGAGGGTGTGTGCGAATGAGATGAGGGTGATAGTTTCCGGATCAGAAAAGGGAGGCGGTCGCAGGCATACTGTATGCGAGAGAGTCTGTTTGCGTTTCGAGAAAAAAGTGTGTCTGTGTGTCTGTCTGTGTGTCGCGGTGGTGAATGTGAAGAATGGGTGATGACAGCATGACAGATGTGTTTCTGTTTCTGTCTTGTTGTGTGTTGCATCCGATGTGTGTGTGGCAGCGCCGGCTTGCAGCTCTCTGTGTCGATTCTGGCCACCTGGTGTCTGAAATCAAGAGAGCGGCGAAAAAGAAGGCGAGGGCTTGGGTTGCACTCTGTGCAACCCAAGTGTGGGATGAACAGAGTGTCCTGGAGCTCGAGGGATGGTTAGAGGTGAGGGAACAGAAGGCGACGGTGCCTCGGTGTGTCTCGGGAACGGTGAAAAGAAAGGGCCCGCGCGCGGGGCCTCTGTCTCGGTGTGTATCGTCCGACGGTGGAGGGAGGTGAGGTGATTTGATGCAGGAGGTCTTCTGCGCCTCTGCCAGGTCTTCCGAGGGTGCCGCGGCGGTGTGCGCGGGCTGTCGGTGGTGTGTTCGGCGTGCGCTGAGGCTGTTTTTTGAAGGTAGAGGCCCGTGCGTGTGACGGCGGATGTTGGTATCGACGTTTTCGGAGAGAGGATGTGAAAACGCGTCCGATGATGTCTGGGGCGAGCGGCGGCGGTCGAGAGCTGAGTTCGGCGCGCGGGCTGCCAAAGATGGGCTCGGTGCGCGCTGAGGGTGTGTGCGAATGAGATGAGGGTGATAGTTTCCGGATCAGAAAAGGGAGGCGGTCGCAGGCATACTGTATGCGAGAGAGTCTGTTTGCGTTTCGAGAAAAAAGTGTGTCTGTGTGTCTGTCTGTGTGTCGCGGTGGTGAATGTGAAGAATGGGTGATGACAGCATGACAGATGTGTTTCTGTTTCTGTCTTGTTGTGTGTTGCATCCGATGTGTGTGTGGCAGCGCCGGCTTGCAGCTCTCTGTGTCGATTCTGGCCACCTGGTGTCTGAAATCAAGAGAGCGGCGAAAAAGAAGGCGAGGGCTTGGGTTGCACTCTGTGCAACCCAAGTGTGGGATGAACAGAGTGTCCTGGAGCTCGAGGGATGGTTAGAGGTGAGGGAACAGAAGGCGACGGTGCCTCGGTGTGTCTCGGGAACGGTGAAAAGAAAGGGCCCGCGCGCGGGGCCTCTGTCTCGGTGTGTATCGTCCGACGGTGGAGGGAGGTGAGGTGATTTGATGCAGGAGGTCTTCTGCGCCTCTGCCAGGTCTTCCGAGGGTGCCGCGGCGGTGTGCGCGGGCTGTCGGTGGTGTGTTCGGCGTGCGCTGAGGCTGTTTTTTGAAGGTAGAGGCCCGTGCGTGTGACGGCGGATGTTGGTATCGACGTTTTCGGAGAGAGGATGTGAAAACGCGTCCGATGATGTCTGGGGCGAGCGGCGGCGGTCGAGAGCTGAGTTCGGCGCGCGGGCTGCCAAAGATGGGCTCGGTGCGCGCTGAGGGTGTGTGCGAATGAGATGAGGGTGATAGTTTCCGGATCAGAAAAGGGAGGCGGTCGCAGGCATACTGTATGCGAGAGAGTCTGTTTGCGTTTCGAGAAAAAAGTGTGTCTGTGTGTCTGTCTGTGTGTCGCGGTGGTGAATGTGAAGAATGGGTGATGACAGCATGACAGATGTGTTTCTGTTTCTGTCTTGTTGTGTGTTGCATCCGATGTGTGTGTGGCAGCGCCGGCTTGCAGCTCTCTGTGTCGATTCTGGCCACCTGGTGTCTGAAATCAAGAGAGCGGCGAAAAAGAAGGCGAGGGCTTGGGTTGCACTCTGTGCAACCCAAGTGTGGGATGAACAGAGTGTCCTGGAGCTCGAGGGATGGTTAGAGGTGAGGGAACAGAAGGCGACGGTGCCTCGGTGTGTCTCGGGAACGGTGAAAAGAAAGGGCCCGCGCGCGGGGCCTCTGTCTCGGTGTGTATCGTCCGACGGTGGAGGGAGGTGAGGTGATTTGATGCAGGAGGTCTTCTGCGCCTCTGCCAGGTCTTCCGAGGGTGCCGCGGCGGTGTGCGCGGGCTGTCGGTGGTGTGTTCGGCGTGCGCTGAGGCTGTTTTTTGAAGGTAGAGGCCCGTGCGTGTGACGGCGGATGTTGGTATCGACGTTTTCGGAGAGAGGATGTGAAAACGCGTCCGATGATGTCTGGGGCGAGCGGCGGCGGTCGAGAGCTGAGTTCGGCGCGCGGGCTGCCAAAGATGGGCTCGGTGCGCGCTGAGGGTGTGTGCGAATGAGATGAGGGTGATAGTTTCCGGATCAGAAAAGGGAGGCGGTCGCAGGCATACTGTATGCGAGAGAGTCTGTTTGCGTTTCGAGAAAAAAGTGTGTCTGTGTGTCTGTCTGTGTGTCGCGGTGGTGAATGTGAAGAATGGGTGATGACAGCATGACAGATGTGTTTCTGTTTCTGTCTTGTTGTGTGTTGCATCCGATGTGTGTGTGGCAGCGCCGGCTTGCAGCTCTCTGTGTCGATTCTGGCCACCTGGTGTCTGAAATCAAGAGAGCGGCGAAAAAGAAGGCGAGGGCTTGGGTTGCACTCTGTGCAACCCAAGTGTGGGATGAACAGAGTGTCCTGGAGCTCGAGGGATGGTTAGAGGTGAGGGAACAGAAGGCGACGGTGCCTCGGTGTGTCTCGGGAACGGTGAAAAGAAAGGGCCCGCGCGCGGGGCCTCTGTCTCGGTGTGTATCGTCCGACGGTGGAGGGAGGTGAGGTGATTTGATGCAGGAGGTCTTCTGCGCCTCTGCCAGGTCTTCCGAGGGTGCCGCGGCGGTGTGCGCGGGCTGTCGGTGGTGTGTTCGGCGTGCGCTGAGGCTGTTTTTTGAAGGTAGAGGCCCGTGCGTGTGACGGCGGATGTTGGTATCGACGTTTTCGGAGAGAGGATGTGAAAACGCGTCCGATGATGTCTGGGGCGAGCGGCGGCGGTCGAGAGCTGAGTTCGGCGCGCGGGCTGCCAAAGATGGGCTCGGTGCGCGCTGAGGGTGTGTGCGAATGAGATGAGGGTGATAGTTTCCGGATCAGAAAAGGGAGGCGGTCGCAGGCATACTGTATGCGAGAGAGTCTGTTTGCGTTTCGAGAAAAAAGTGTGTCTGTGTGTCTGTCTGTGTGTCGCGGTGGTGAATGTGAAGAATGGGTGATGACAGCATGACAGATGTGTTTCTGTTTCTGTCTTGTTGTGTGTTGCATCCGATGTGTGTGTGGCAGCGCCGGCTTGCAGCTCTCTGTGTCGATTCTGGCCACCTGGTGTCTGAAATCAAGAGAGCGGCGAAAAAGAAGGCGAGGGCTTGGGTTGCACTCTGTGCAACCCAAGTGTGGGATGAACAGAGTGTCCTGGAGCTCGAGGGATGGTTAGAGGTGAGGGAACAGAAGGCGACGGTGCCTCGGTGTGTCTCGGGAACGGTGAAAAGAAAGGGCCCGCGCGCGGGGCCTCTGTCTCGGTGTGTATCGTCCGACGGTGGAGGGAGGTGAGGTGATTTGATGCAGGAGGTCTTCTGCGCCTCTGCCAGGTCTTCCGAGGGTGCCGCGGCGGTGTGCGCGGGCTGTCGGTGGTGTGTTCGGCGTGCGCTGAGGCTGTTTTTTGAAGGTAGAGGCCCGTGCGTGTGACGGCGGATGTTGGTATCGACGTTTTCGGAGAGAGGATGTGAAAACGCGTCCGATGATGTCTGGGGCGAGCGGCGGCGGTCGAGAGCTGAGTTCGGCGCGCGGGCTGCCAAAGATGGGCTCGGTGCGCGCTGAGGGTGTGTGCGAATGAGATGAGGGTGATAGTTTCCGGATCAGAAAAGGGAGGCGGTCGCAGGCATACTGTATGCGAGAGAGTCTGTTTGCGTTTCGAGAAAAAAGTGTGTCTGTGTGTCTGTCTGTGTGTCGCGGTGGTGAATGTGAAGAATGGGTGATGACAGCATGACAGATGTGTTTCTGTTTCTGTCTTGTTGTGTGTTGCATCCGATGTGTGTGTGGCAGCGCCGGCTTGCAGCTCTCTGTGTCGATTCTGGCCACCTGGTGTCTGAAATCAAGAGAGCGGCGAAAAAGAAGGCGAGGGCTTGGGTTGCACTCTGTGCAACCCAAGTGTGGGATGAACAGAGTGTCCTGGAGCTCGAGGGATGGTTAGAGGTGAGGGAACAGAAGGCGACGGTGCCTCGGTGTGTCTCGGGAACGGTGAAAAGAAAGGGCCCGCGCGCGGGGCCTCTGTCTCGGTGTGTATCGTCCGACGGTGGAGGGAGGTGAGGTGATTTGATGCAGGAGGTCTTCTGCGCCTCTGCCAGGTCTTCCGAGGGTGCCGCGGCGGTGTGCGCGGGCTGTCGGTGGTGTGTTCGGCGTGCGCTGAGGCTGTTTTTTGAAGGTAGAGGCCCGTGCGTGTGACGGCGGATGTTGGTATCGACGTTTTCGGAGAGAGGATGTGAAAACGCGTCCGATGATGTCTGGGGCGAGCGGCGGCGGTCGAGAGCTGAGTTCGGCGCGCGGGCTGCCAAAGATGGGCTCGGTGCGCGCTGAGGGTGTGTGCGAATGAGATGAGGGTGATAGTTTCCGGATCAGAAAAGGGAGGCGGTCGCAGGCATACTGTATGCGAGAGAGTCTGTTTGCGTTTCGAGAAAAAAGTGTGTCTGTGTGTCTGTCTGTGTGTCGCGGTGGTGAATGTGAAGAATGGGTGATGACAGCATGACAGATGTGTTTCTGTTTCTGTCTTGTTGTGTGTTGCATCCGATGTGTGTGTGGCAGCGCCGGCTTGCAGCTCTCTGTGTCGATTCTGGCCACCTGGTGTCTGAAATCAAGAGAGCGGCGAAAAAGAAGGCGAGGGCTTGGGTTGCACTCTGTGCAACCCAAGTGTGGGATGAACAGAGTGTCCTGGAGCTCGAGGGATGGTTAGAGGTGAGGGAACAGAAGGCGACGGTGCCTCGGTGTGTCTCGGGAACGGTGAAAAGAAAGGGCCCGCGCGCGGGGCCTCTGTCTCGGTGTGTATCGTCCGACGGTGGAGGGAGGTGAGGTGATTTGATGCAGGAGGTCTTCTGCGCCTCTGCCAGGTCTTCCGAGGGTGCCGCGGCGGTGTGCGCGGGCTGTCGGTGGTGTGTTCGGCGTGCGCTGAGGCTGTTTTTTGAAGGTAGAGGCCCGTGCGTGTGACGGCGGATGTTGGTATCGACGTTTTCGGAGAGAGGATGTGAAAACGCGTCCGATGATGTCTGGGGCGAGCGGCGGCGGTCGAGAGCTGAGTTCGGCGCGCGGGCTGCCAAAGATGGGCTCGGTGCGCGCTGAGGGTGTGTGCGAATGAGATGAGGGTGATAGTTTCCGGATCAGAAAAGGGAGGCGGTCGCAGGCATACTGTATGCGAGAGAGTCTGTTTGCGTTTCGAGAAAAAAGTGTGTCTGTGTGTCTGTCTGTGTGTCGCGGTGGTGAATGTGAAGAATGGGTGATGACAGCATGACAGATGTGTTTCTGTTTCTGTCTTGTTGTGTGTTGCATCCGATGTGTGTGTGGCAGCGCCGGCTTGCAGCTCTCTGTGTCGATTCTGGCCACCTGGTGTCTGAAATCAAGAGAGCGGCGAAAAAGAAGGCGAGGGCTTGGGTTGCACTCTGTGCAACCCAAGTGTGGGATGAACAGAGTGTCCTGGAGCTCGAGGGATGGTTAGAGGTGAGGGAACAGAAGGCGACGGTGCCTCGGTGTGTCTCGGGAACGGTGAAAAGAAAGGGCCCGCGCGCGGGGCCTCTGTCTCGGTGTGTATCGTCCGACGGTGGAGGGAGGTGAGGTGATTTGATGCAGGAGGTCTTCTGCGCCTCTGCCAGGTCTTCCGAGGGTGCCGCGGCGGTGTGCGCGGGCTGTCGGTGGTGTGTTCGGCGTGCGCTGAGGCTGTTTTTTGAAGGTAGAGGCCCGTGCGTGTGACGGCGGATGTTGGTATCGACGTTTTCGGAGAGAGGATGTGAAAACGCGTCCGATGATGTCTGGGGCGAGCGGCGGCGGTCGAGAGCTGAGTTCGGCGCGCGGGCTGCCAAAGATGGGCTCGGTGCGCGCTGAGGGTGTGTGCGAATGAGATGAGGGTGATAGTTTCCGGATCAGAAAAGGGAGGCGGTCGCAGGCATACTGTATGCGAGAGAGTCTGTTTGCGTTTCGAGAAAAAAGTGTGTCTGTGTGTCTGTCTGTGTGTCGCGGTGGTGAATGTGAAGAATGGGTGATGACAGCATGACAGATGTGTTTCTGTTTCTGTCTTGTTGTGTGTTGCATCCGATGTGTGTGTGGCAGCGCCGGCTTGCAGCTCTCTGTGTCGATTCTGGCCACCTGGTGTCTGAAATCAAGAGAGCGGCGAAAAAGAAGGCGAGGGCTTGGGTTGCACTCTGTGCAACCCAAGTGTGGGATGAACAGAGTGTCCTGGAGCTCGAGGGATGGTTAGAGGTGAGGGAACAGAAGGCGACGGTGCCTCGGTGTGTCTCGGGAACGGTGAAAAGAAAGGGCCCGCGCGCGGGGCCTCTGTCTCGGTGTGTATCGTCCGACGGTGGAGGGAGGTGAGGTGATTTGATGCAGGAGGTCTTCTGCGCCTCTGCCAGGTCTTCCGAGGGTGCCGCGGCGGTGTGCGCGGGCTGTCGGTGGTGTGTTCGGCGTGCGCTGAGGCTGTTTTTTGAAGGTAGAGGCCCGTGCGTGTGACGGCGGATGTTGGTATCGACGTTTTCGGAGAGAGGATGTGAAAACGCGTCCGATGATGTCTGGGGCGAGCGGCGGCGGTCGAGAGCTGAGTTCGGCGCGCGGGCTGCCAAAGATGGGCTCGGTGCGCGCTGAGGGTGTGTGCGAATGAGATGAGGGTGATAGTTTCCGGATCAGAAAAGGGAGGCGGTCGCAGGCATACTGTATGCGAGAGAGTCTGTTTGCGTTTCGAGAAAAAAGTGTGTCTGTGTGTCTGTCTGTGTGTCGCGGTGGTGAATGTGAAGAATGGGTGATGACAGCATGACAGATGTGTTTCTGTTTCTGTCTTGTTGTGTGTTGCATCCGATGTGTGTGTGGCAGCGCCGGCTTGCAGCTCTCTGTGTCGATTCTGGCCACCTGGTGTCTGAAATCAAGAGAGCGGCGAAAAAGAAGGCGAGGGCTTGGGTTGCACTCTGTGCAACCCAAGTGTGGGATGAACAGAGTGTCCTGGAGCTCGAGGGATGGTTAGAGGTGAGGGAACAGAAGGCGACGGTGCCTCGGTGTGTCTCGGGAACGGTGAAAAGAAAGGGCCCGCGCGCGGGGCCTCTGTCTCGGTGTGTATCGTCCGACGGTGGAGGGAGGTGAGGTGATTTGATGCAGGAGGTCTTCTGCGCCTCTGCCAGGTCTTCCGAGGGTGCCGCGGCGGTGTGCGCGGGCTGTCGGTGGTGTGTTCGGCGTGCGCTGAGGCTGTTTTTTGAAGGTAGAGGCCCGTGCGTGTGACGGCGGATGTTGGTATCGACGTTTTCGGAGAGAGGATGTGAAAACGCGTCCGATGATGTCTGGGGCGAGCGGCGGCGGTCGAGAGCTGAGTTCGGCGCGCGGGCTGCCAAAGATGGGCTCGGTGCGCGCTGAGGGTGTGTGCGAATGAGATGAGGGTGATAGTTTCCGGATCAGAAAAGGGAGGCGGTCGCAGGCATACTGTATGCGAGAGAGTCTGTTTGCGTTTCGAGAAAAAAGTGTGTCTGTGTGTCTGTCTGTGTGTCGCGGTGGTGAATGTGAAGAATGGGTGATGACAGCATGACAGATGTGTTTCTGTTTCTGTCTTGTTGTGTGTTGCATCCGATGTGTGTGTGGCAGCGCCGGCTTGCAGCTCTCTGTGTCGATTCTGGCCACCTGGTGTCTGAAATCAAGAGAGCGGCGAAAAAGAAGGCGAGGGCTTGGGTTGCACTCTGTGCAACCCAAGTGTGGGATGAACAGAGTGTCCTGGAGCTCGAGGGATGGTTAGAGGTGAGGGAACAGAAGGCGACGGTGCCTCGGTGTGTCTCGGGAACGGTGAAAAGAAAGGGCCCGCGCGCGGGGCCTCTGTCTCGGTGTGTATCGTCCGACGGTGGAGGGAGGTGAGGTGATTTGATGCAGGAGGTCTTCTGCGCCTCTGCCAGGTCTTCCGAGGGTGCCGCGGCGGTGTGCGCGGGCTGTCGGTGGTGTGTTCGGCGTGCGCTGAGGCTGTTTTTTGAAGGTAGAGGCCCGTGCGTGTGACGGCGGATGTTGGTATCGACGTTTTCGGAGAGAGGATGTGAAAACGCGTCCGATGATGTCTGGGGCGAGCGGCGGCGGTCGAGAGCTGAGTTCGGCGCGCGGGCTGCCAAAGATGGGCTCGGTGCGCGCTGAGGGTGTGTGCGAATGAGATGAGGGTGATAGTTTCCGGATCAGAAAAGGGAGGCGGTCGCAGGCATACTGTATGCGAGAGAGTCTGTTTGCGTTTCGAGAAAAAAGTGTGTCTGTGTGTCTGTCTGTGTGTCGCGGTGGTGAATGTGAAGAATGGGTGATGACAGCATGACAGATGTGTTTCTGTTTCTGTCTTGTTGTGTGTTGCATCCGATGTGTGTGTGGCAGCGCCGGCTTGCAGCTCTCTGTGTCGATTCTGGCCACCTGGTGTCTGAAATCAAGAGAGCGGCGAAAAAGAAGGCGAGGGCTTGGGTTGCACTCTGTGCAACCCAAGTGTGGGATGAACAGAGTGTCCTGGAGCTCGAGGGATGGTTAGAGGTGAGGGAACAGAAGGCGACGGTGCCTCGGTGTGTCTCGGGAACGGTGAAAAGAAAGGGCCCGCGCGCGGGGCCTCTGTCTCGGTGTGTATCGTCCGACGGTGGAGGGAGGTGAGGTGATTTGATGCAGGAGGTCTTCTGCGCCTCTGCCAGGTCTTCCGAGGGTGCCGCGGCGGTGTGCGCGGGCTGTCGGTGGTGTGTTCGGCGTGCGCTGAGGCTGTTTTTTGAAGGTAGAGGCCCGTGCGTGTGACGGCGGATGTTGGTATCGACGTTTTCGGAGAGAGGATGTGAAAACGCGTCCGATGATGTCTGGGGCGAGCGGCGGCGGTCGAGAGCTGAGTTCGGCGCGCGGGCTGCCAAAGATGGGCTCGGTGCGCGCTGAGGGTGTGTGCGAATGAGATGAGGGTGATAGTTTCCGGATCAGAAAAGGGAGGCGGTCGCAGGCATACTGTATGCGAGAGAGTCTGTTTGCGTTTCGAGAAAAAAGTGTGTCTGTGTGTCTGTCTGTGTGTCGCGGTGGTGAATGTGAAGAATGGGTGATGACAGCATGACAGATGTGTTTCTGTTTCTGTCTTGTTGTGTGTTGCATCCGATGTGTGTGTGGCAGCGCCGGCTTGCAGCTCTCTGTGTCGATTCTGGCCACCTGGTGTCTGAAATCAAGAGAGCGGCGAAAAAGAAGGCGAGGGCTTGGGTTGCACTCTGTGCAACCCAAGTGTGGGATGAACAGAGTGTCCTGGAGCTCGAGGGATGGTTAGAGGTGAGGGAACAGAAGGCGACGGTGCCTCGGTGTGTCTCGGGAACGGTGAAAAGAAAGGGCCCGCGCGCGGGGCCTCTGTCTCGGTGTGTATCGTCCGACGGTGGAGGGAGGTGAGGTGATTTGATGCAGGAGGTCTTCTGCGCCTCTGCCAGGTCTTCCGAGGGTGCCGCGGCGGTGTGCGCGGGCTGTCGGTGGTGTGTTCGGCGTGCGCTGAGGCTGTTTTTTGAAGGTAGAGGCCCGTGCGTGTGACGGCGGATGTTGGTATCGACGTTTTCGGAGAGAGGATGTGAAAACGCGTCCGATGATGTCTGGGGCGAGCGGCGGCGGTCGAGAGCTGAGTTCGGCGCGCGGGCTGCCAAAGATGGGCTCGGTGCGCGCTGAGGGTGTGTGCGAATGAGATGAGGGTGATAGTTTCCGGATCAGAAAAGGGAGGCGGTCGCAGGCATACTGTATGCGAGAGAGTCTGTTTGCGTTTCGAGAAAAAAGTGTGTCTGTGTGTCTGTCTGTGTGTCGCGGTGGTGAATGTGAAGAATGGGTGATGACAGCATGACAGATGTGTTTCTGTTTCTGTCTTGTTGTGTGTTGCATCCGATGTGTGTGTGGCAGCGCCGGCTTGCAGCTCTCTGTGTCGATTCTGGCCACCTGGTGTCTGAAATCAAGAGAGCGGCGAAAAAGAAGGCGAGGGCTTGGGTTGCACTCTGTGCAACCCAAGTGTGGGATGAACAGAGTGTCCTGGAGCTCGAGGGATGGTTAGAGGTGAGGGAACAGAAGGCGACGGTGCCTCGGTGTGTCTCGGGAACGGTGAAAAGAAAGGGCCCGCGCGCGGGGCCTCTGTCTCGGTGTGTATCGTCCGACGGTGGAGGGAGGTGAGGTGATTTGATGCAGGAGGTCTTCTGCGCCTCTGCCAGGTCTTCCGAGGGTGCCGCGGCGGTGTGCGCGGGCTGTCGGTGGTGTGTTCGGCGTGCGCTGAGGCTGTTTTTTGAAGGTAGAGGCCCGTGCGTGTGACGGCGGATGTTGGTATCGACGTTTTCGGAGAGAGGATGTGAAAACGCGTCCGATGATGTCTGGGGCGAGCGGCGGCGGTCGAGAGCTGAGTTCGGCGCGCGGGCTGCCAAAGATGGGCTCGGTGCGCGCTGAGGGTGTGTGCGAATGAGATGAGGGTGATAGTTTCCGGATCAGAAAAGGGAGGCGGTCGCAGGCATACTGTATGCGAGAGAGTCTGTTTGCGTTTCGAGAAAAAAGTGTGTCTGTGTGTCTGTCTGTGTGTCGCGGTGGTGAATGTGAAGAATGGGTGATGACAGCATGACAGATGTGTTTCTGTTTCTGTCTTGTTGTGTGTTGCATCCGATGTGTGTGTGGCAGCGCCGGCTTGCAGCTCTCTGTGTCGATTCTGGCCACCTGGTGTCTGAAATCAAGAGAGCGGCGAAAAAGAAGGCGAGGGCTTGGGTTGCACTCTGTGCAACCCAAGTGTGGGATGAACAGAGTGTCCTGGAGCTCGAGGGATGGTTAGAGGTGAGGGAACAGAAGGCGACGGTGCCTCGGTGTGTCTCGGGAACGGTGAAAAGAAAGGGCCCGCGCGCGGGGCCTCTGTCTCGGTGTGTATCGTCCGACGGTGGAGGGAGGTGAGGTGATTTGATGCAGGAGGTCTTCTGCGCCTCTGCCAGGTCTTCCGAGGGTGCCGCGGCGGTGTGCGCGGGCTGTCGGTGGTGTGTTCGGCGTGCGCTGAGGCTGTTTTTTGAAGGTAGAGGCCCGTGCGTGTGACGGCGGATGTTGGTATCGACGTTTTCGGAGAGAGGATGTGAAAACGCGTCCGATGATGTCTGGGGCGAGCGGCGGCGGTCGAGAGCTGAGTTCGGCGCGCGGGCTGCCAAAGATGGGCTCGGTGCGCGCTGAGGGTGTGTGCGAATGAGATGAGGGTGATAGTTTCCGGATCAGAAAAGGGAGGCGGTCGCAGGCATACTGTATGCGAGAGAGTCTGTTTGCGTTTCGAGAAAAAAGTGTGTCTGTGTGTCTGTCTGTGTGTCGCGGTGGTGAATGTGAAGAATGGGTGATGACAGCATGACAGATGTGTTTCTGTTTCTGTCTTGTTGTGTGTTGCATCCGATGTGTGTGTGGCAGCGCCGGCTTGCAGCTCTCTGTGTCGATTCTGGCCACCTGGTGTCTGAAATCAAGAGAGCGGCGAAAAAGAAGGCGAGGGCTTGGGTTGCACTCTGTGCAACCCAAGTGTGGGATGAACAGAGTGTCCTGGAGCTCGAGGGATGGTTAGAGGTGAGGGAACAGAAGGCGACGGTGCCTCGGTGTGTCTCGGGAACGGTGAAAAGAAAGGGCCCGCGCGCGGGGCCTCTGTCTCGGTGTGTATCGTCCGACGGTGGAGGGAGGTGAGGTGATTTGATGCAGGAGGTCTTCTGCGCCTCTGCCAGGTCTTCCGAGGGTGCCGCGGCGGTGTGCGCGGGCTGTCGGTGGTGTGTTCGGCGTGCGCTGAGGCTGTTTTTTGAAGGTAGAGGCCCGTGCGTGTGACGGCGGATGTTGGTATCGACGTTTTCGGAGAGAGGATGTGAAAACGCGTCCGATGATGTCTGGGGCGAGCGGCGGCGGTCGAGAGCTGAGTTCGGCGCGCGGGCTGCCAAAGATGGGCTCGGTGCGCGCTGAGGGTGTGTGCGAATGAGATGAGGGTGATAGTTTCCGGATCAGAAAAGGGAGGCGGTCGCAGGCATACTGTATGCGAGAGAGTCTGTTTGCGTTTCGAGAAAAAAGTGTGTCTGTGTGT
This sequence comes from Strobilurus luchuensis, assembly GCA_019915105.1. Lineage (NCBI taxonomy): Eukaryota > Fungi > Basidiomycota > Agaricomycetes > Agaricales > Physalacriaceae > Strobilurus > Strobilurus luchuensis. Next base: position 30,485 of record JAHLMJ010000035.1, on the reverse strand, counting down.
CTGTCTGTGTGTCGCGGTGGTGAATGTGAAGAATGGGTGATGACAGCATGACAGATGTGTTTCTGTTTCTGTCTTGTTGTGTGTTGCATCCGATGTGTGTGTGGCAGCGCCGGCTTGCAGCTCTCTGTGTCGATTCTGGCCACCTGGTGTCTGAAATCAAGAGAGCGGCGAAAAAGAAGGCGAGGGCTTGGGTTGCACTCTGTGCAACCCAAGTGTGGGATGAACAGAGTGTCCTGGAGCTCGAGGGATGGTTAGAGGTGAGGGAACAGAAGGCGACGGTGCCTCGGTGTGTCTCGGGAACGGTGAAAAGAAAGGGCCCGCGCGCGGGGCCTCTGTCTCGGTGTGTATCGTCCGACGGTGGAGGGAGGTGAGGTGATTTGATGCAGGAGGTCTTCTGCGCCTCTGCCAGGTCTTCCGAGGGTGCCGCGGCGGTGTGCGCGGGCTGTCGGTGGTGTGTTCGGCGTGCGCTGAGGCTGTTTTTTGAAGGTAGAGGCCCGTGCGTGTGACGGCGGATGTTGGTATCGACGTTTTCGGAGAGAGGATGTGAAAACGCGTCCGATGATGTCTGGGGCGAGCGGCGGCGGTCGAGAGCTGAGTTCGGCGCGCGGGCTGCCAAAGATGGGCTCGGTGCGCGCTGAGGGTGTGTGCGAATGAGATGAGGGTGATAGTTTCCGGATCAGAAAAGGGAGGCGGTCGCAGGCATACTGTATGCGAGAGAGTCTGTTTGCGTTTCGAGAAAAAAGTGTGTCTGTGTGTCTGTCTGTGTGTCGCGGTGGTGAATGTGAAGAATGGGTGATGACAGCATGACAGATGTGTTTCTGTTTCTGTCTTGTTGTGTGTTGCATCCGATGTGTGTGTGGCAGCGCCGGCTTGCAGCTCTCTGTGTCGATTCTGGCCACCTGGTGTCTGAAATCAAGAGAGCGGCGAAAAAGAAGGCGAGGGCTTGGGTTGCACTCTGTGCAACCCAAGTGTGGGATGAACAGAGTGTCCTGGAGCTCGAGGGATGGTTAGAGGTGAGGGAACAGAAGGCGACGGTGCCTCGGTGTGTCTCGGGAACGGTGAAAAGAAAGGGCCCGCGCGCGGGGCCTCTGTCTCGGTGTGTATCGTCCGACGGTGGAGGGAGGTGAGGTGATTTGATGCAGGAGGTCTTCTGCGCCTCTGCCAGGTCTTCCGAGGGTGCCGCGGCGGTGTGCGCGGGCTGTCGGTGGTGTGTTCGGCGTGCGCTGAGGCTGTTTTTTGAAGGTAGAGGCCCGTGCGTGTGACGGCGGATGTTGGTATCGACGTTTTCGGAGAGAGGATGTGAAAACGCGTCCGATGATGTCTGGGGCGAGCGGCGGCGGTCGAGAGCTGAGTTCGGCGCGCGGGCTGCCAAAGATGGGCTCGGTGCGCGCTGAGGGTGTGTGCGAATGAGATGAGGGTGATAGTTTCCGGATCAGAAAAGGGAGGCGGTCGCAGGCATACTGTATGCGAGAGAGTCTGTTTGCGTTTCGAGAAAAAAGTGTGTCTGTGTGTCTGTCTGTGTGTCGCGGTGGTGAATGTGAAGAATGGGTGATGACAGCATGACAGATGTGTTTCTGTTTCTGTCTTGTTGTGTGTTGCATCCGATGTGTGTGTGGCAGCGCCGGCTTGCAGCTCTCTGTGTCGATTCTGGCCACCTGGTGTCTGAAATCAAGAGAGCGGCGAAAAAGAAGGCGAGGGCTTGGGTTGCACTCTGTGCAACCCAAGTGTGGGATGAACAGAGTGTCCTGGAGCTCGAGGGATGGTTAGAGGTGAGGGAACAGAAGGCGACGGTGCCTCGGTGTGTCTCGGGAACGGTGAAAAGAAAGGGCCCGCGCGCGGGGCCTCTGTCTCGGTGTGTATCGTCCGACGGTGGAGGGAGGTGAGGTGATTTGATGCAGGAGGTCTTCTGCGCCTCTGCCAGGTCTTCCGAGGGTGCCGCGGCGGTGTGCGCGGGCTGTCGGTGGTGTGTTCGGCGTGCGCTGAGGCTGTTTTTTGAAGGTAGAGGCCCGTGCGTGTGACGGCGGATGTTGGTATCGACGTTTTCGGAGAGAGGATGTGAAAACGCGTCCGATGATGTCTGGGGCGAGCGGCGGCGGTCGAGAGCTGAGTTCGGCGCGCGGGCTGCCAAAGATGGGCTCGGTGCGCGCTGAGGGTGTGTGCGAATGAGATGAGGGTGATAGTTTCCGGATCAGAAAAGGGAGGCGGTCGCAGGCATACTGTATGCGAGAGAGTCTGTTTGCGTTTCGAGAAAAAAGTGTGTCTGTGTGTCTGTCTGTGTGTCGCGGTGGTGAATGTGAAGAATGGGTGATGACAGCATGACAGATGTGTTTCTGTTTCTGTCTTGTTGTGTGTTGCATCCGATGTGTGTGTGGCAGCGCCGGCTTGCAGCTCTCTGTGTCGATTCTGGCCACCTGGTGTCTGAAATCAAGAGAGCGGCGAAAAAGAAGGCGAGGGCTTGGGTTGCACTCTGTGCAACCCAAGTGTGGGATGAACAGAGTGTCCTGGAGCTCGAGGGATGGTTAGAGGTGAGGGAACAGAAGGCGACGGTGCCTCGGTGTGTCTCGGGAACGGTGAAAAGAAAGGGCCCGCGCGCGGGGCCTCTGTCTCGGTGTGTATCGTCCGACGGTGGAGGGAGGTGAGGTGATTTGATGCAGGAGGTCTTCTGCGCCTCTGCCAGGTCTTCCGAGGGTGCCGCGGCGGTGTGCGCGGGCTGTCGGTGGTGTGTTCGGCGTGCGCTGAGGCTGTTTTTTGAAGGTAGAGGCCCGTGCGTGTGACGGCGGATGTTGGTATCGACGTTTTCGGAGAGAGGATGTGAAAACGCGTCCGATGATGTCTGGGGCGAGCGGCGGCGGTCGAGAGCTGAGTTCGGCGCGCGGGCTGCCAAAGATGGGCTCGGTGCGCGCTGAGGGTGTGTGCGAATGAGATGAGGGTGATAGTTTCCGGATCAGAAAAGGGAGGCGGTCGCAGGCATACTGTATGCGAGAGAGTCTGTTTGCGTTTCGAGAAAAAAGTGTGTCTGTGTGTCTGTCTGTGTGTCGCGGTGGTGAATGTGAAGAATGGGTGATGACAGCATGACAGATGTGTTTCTGTTTCTGTCTTGTTGTGTGTTGCATCCGATGTGTGTGTGGCAGCGCCGGCTTGCAGCTCTCTGTGTCGATTCTGGCCACCTGGTGTCTGAAATCAAGAGAGCGGCGAAAAAGAAGGCGAGGGCTTGGGTTGCACTCTGTGCAACCCAAGTGTGGGATGAACAGAGTGTCCTGGAGCTCGAGGGATGGTTAGAGGTGAGGGAACAGAAGGCGACGGTGCCTCGGTGTGTCTCGGGAACGGTGAAAAGAAAGGGCCCGCGCGCGGGGCCTCTGTCTCGGTGTGTATCGTCCGACGGTGGAGGGAGGTGAGGTGATTTGATGCAGGAGGTCTTCTGCGCCTCTGCCAGGTCTTCCGAGGGTGCCGCGGCGGTGTGCGCGGGCTGTCGGTGGTGTGTTCGGCGTGCGCTGAGGCTGTTTTTTGAAGGTAGAGGCCCGTGCGTGTGACGGCGGATGTTGGTATCGACGTTTTCGGAGAGAGGATGTGAAAACGCGTCCGATGATGTCTGGGGCGAGCGGCGGCGGTCGAGAGCTGAGTTCGGCGCGCGGGCTGCCAAAGATGGGCTCGGTGCGCGCTGAGGGTGTGTGCGAATGAGATGAGGGTGATAGTTTCCGGATCAGAAAAGGGAGGCGGTCGCAGGCATACTGTATGCGAGAGAGTCTGTTTGCGTTTCGAGAAAAAAGTGTGTCTGTGTGTCTGTCTGTGTGTCGCGGTGGTGAATGTGAAGAATGGGTGATGACAGCATGACAGATGTGTTTCTGTTTCTGTCTTGTTGTGTGTTGCATCCGATGTGTGTGTGGCAGCGCCGGCTTGCAGCTCTCTGTGTCGATTCTGGCCACCTGGTGTCTGAAATCAAGAGAGCGGCGAAAAAGAAGGCGAGGGCTTGGGTTGCACTCTGTGCAACCCAAGTGTGGGATGAACAGAGTGTCCTGGAGCTCGAGGGATGGTTAGAGGTGAGGGAACAGAAGGCGACGGTGCCTCGGTGTGTCTCGGGAACGGTGAAAAGAAAGGGCCCGCGCGCGGGGCCTCTGTCTCGGTGTGTATCGTCCGACGGTGGAGGGAGGTGAGGTGATTTGATGCAGGAGGTCTTCTGCGCCTCTGCCAGGTCTTCCGAGGGTGCCGCGGCGGTGTGCGCGGGCTGTCGGTGGTGTGTTCGGCGTGCGCTGAGGCTGTTTTTTGAAGGTAGAGGCCCGTGCGTGTGACGGCGGATGTTGGTATCGACGTTTTCGGAGAGAGGATGTGAAAACGCGTCCGATGATGTCTGGGGCGAGCGGCGGCGGTCGAGAGCTGAGTTCGGCGCGCGGGCTGCCAAAGATGGGCTCGGTGCGCGCTGAGGGTGTGTGCGAATGAGATGAGGGTGATAGTTTCCGGATCAGAAAAGGGAGGCGGTCGCAGGCATACTGTATGCGAGAGAGTCTGTTTGCGTTTCGAGAAAAAAGTGTGTCTGTGTGTCTGTCTGTGTGTCGCGGTGGTGAATGTGAAGAATGGGTGATGACAGCATGACAGATGTGTTTCTGTTTCTGTCTTGTTGTGTGTTGCATCCGATGTGTGTGTGGCAGCGCCGGCTTGCAGCTCTCTGTGTCGATTCTGGCCACCTGGTGTCTGAAATCAAGAGAGCGGCGAAAAAGAAGGCGAGGGCTTGGGTTGCACTCTGTGCAACCCAAGTGTGGGATGAACAGAGTGTCCTGGAGCTCGAGGGATGGTTAGAGGTGAGGGAACAGAAGGCGACGGTGCCTCGGTGTGTCTCGGGAACGGTGAAAAGAAAGGGCCCGCGCGCGGGGCCTCTGTCTCGGTGTGTATCGTCCGACGGTGGAGGGAGGTGAGGTGATTTGATGCAGGAGGTCTTCTGCGCCTCTGCCAGGTCTTCCGAGGGTGCCGCGGCGGTGTGCGCGGGCTGTCGGTGGTGTGTTCGGCGTGCGCTGAGGCTGTTTTTTGAAGGTAGAGGCCCGTGCGTGTGACGGCGGATGTTGGTATCGACGTTTTCGGAGAGAGGATGTGAAAACGCGTCCGATGATGTCTGGGGCGAGCGGCGGCGGTCGAGAGCTGAGTTCGGCGCGCGGGCTGCCAAAGATGGGCTCGGTGCGCGCTGAGGGTGTGTGCGAATGAGATGAGGGTGATAGTTTCCGGATCAGAAAAGGGAGGCGGTCGCAGGCATACTGTATGCGAGAGAGTCTGTTTGCGTTTCGAGAAAAAAGTGTGTCTATCCCTATAAGTCCCCGTACTTCGATCCGAAGTACGGTTTGCACCTCCGATTCTCAGGAACCTGCCGGGGGCCGCAAGCTATTAGGGTCAGGGTTCATGTCCCAAAAAAGCTAGGCGGCCCCCTCGCTCGTTGCCGAGCTACAGCTGCTTCTTTGGTTCCGACACCAGGCGGCCCCAATCCAGCTGCGCATCCAAGCATCCGATTCACCCAATTCCTTTTGGGGCCAGTCCTCTAGGGTTGGGGGAGTGTGGGGAAAAAGGTTTGGGGTCGATACAATGCCTGGGTGGCCGGCAAAGTTAGCATCTTTGAGTACGTACCTGTTCCGGCTCTTGCTGCCCGTGCAGTGCACCTCCCCGCCACTCGACATATATGTATAATATGCTTCTATTAGCTATATGAATGTCCTCAAACAGTCCCGGACCGGCCCCCAAGCCGCACGCCTCTTAGTTGCATGGGGGACCAGGACGGCATTGTTCAGCTTTGCAGCCACACATTGCCGGAACCCAAATCCTTCTGGGGCCGGTCCTAGATATCCATAGCAGGGTGGGGAAAAAGGTTTGGGGTTGATACGATGTCTGGGTGGCCGCAAAGGTAGCATCTTCGCTCCCGCACCCATTCCGGCTCTTGTTGCCGGTGCAGTGCACCTCCCCGCCACTCGACATGTATGTATAATATGCTTCTATTAGCTATATGAACATCCTCAAACAGTCCCGGACCGGCCCCCAAGGCGCACGTCTCATAGTTGCATGGGAGACCGGGACGGCATTGACCAGCTTGGCAGTCACATGTTGCCGGGTCCCAAATACTTCTGGGGCCGGTCCTAGACATCCATAGAAGTGTGGGGCAAAAGGTTTGGGGTTGATACGATGCCTGGGTGGCCGGCAAAGTTAGCATCTTCGCTCCCGCACCTGTTCTGGCTCTTGTTGCCGATGCAGTGTGAGTGCAAATACTAAATCTTAATGCCAGAGATGCCTAAGACTTGCTCAGAATAAGACTATACCAATACCAGTTACATTCCCCATGAGTGCACAGCCACCAAAAATTCTACTAGAAATCCATGTGGCTGTGCTGAGCCAAATTCTACTAGAATTTTGGGTGGCTGTGCACATGTCACATGATTCAGACTAATATGGCAACTTGTTTCAGTGGACCAGGGTATTTTGCAACTTAACCTCTTACCACCACCTTCCTATTTGGGACATTTTTCTCAAATCTTAGCTCATCGTCTGTGTCTTCAATGTATGTCTCCTCTTCACTTTTATTGATAGTTTCCTGATCAAACCCAATTAGGACGCGCAAAAAGAAGTGTGATCTCTGTGGCGAAAGTGTGACTGTGGATCGGCTTCCCCGCCATGTCCGCAATTTCCACGAGTCGTCCTATCTCATCTTCACGGAACCCACTATCGGTATGTATATAATTCTTCACTGCTTGTAGGCTCTCACACCGGCATTGCCCCAGTCTCTGGCCAACATCGCATCTTGGAACGCGACCCAACTACGGATCAACTCACTTGTCCCGATATCTTGTGCAATGAACGGTTCAAGAACTTTGAAGGTCTGCGCAAGCATTTTGACGGTACTCACCAACCAGGATACATCACCAAGTACTCGGACGAGCAGAGGGAGATATACCTCGCCTCTCTCACTAATGCTCCCGTCTCCGATGATGAGGAGGATGACGAGGCTGACTCGCCCATCTCCTCCCCCGGTCTCCGCAGTCTCTTTGGTTCCTCGCCTACTCGTCCTCACACACCTGGTGCTTTTGGCAGGATGCCTGGTCATATTGGTGCCCGTCTCAGTCCTGCTCTTCGTGGCCGTCCTCTGTCTCCCGTTCGTGCTGCACGCTCCTCCCCGTCTCCCGGCCCGATCAGTGCTTCTCCGTCTCTGCGCGCTAACCGCATTACGTCGAGAAGTGCATCCCGTCATCGTCCGTACCCGGAACACAGCGTCTTGTTTGCCGCCAGTGATTCTGGTGCTGCACCTCCCCCATCCACGTCAGAGGCACCCTCACCTCTCACATTCAATCCTCTCCGTCTATTCCCTGTACGCTCTACTCCGGCAACCCCTGTGGTTGTTTCTGAGAATGTTTACATCTTGAACTCGTCACCTGAGGATTCAGGTAGCGATGTTGATGATCGTATGGATGTGGATCATCTTGAGGAAGATACTCCCATGGATGCCTCTCAGTCCACCGGTGTCCGACTCGATGAGAATGTCAACTATCTCCGGCCAATCGAATTCCTTCCTAATCTCGTCGTTCATACCACACTCCGAATCATCATCTGCCTCAAATGTGGATGGGCGGTTCTTCCGTCTGGTGCCTACTCGCATGCCAATGGACACATCCATGACTCAAAGCTTCCAGAGTGTCAGGAGGCCCTCAATGAATTGATTCAATCTTCCAAACTCTGCACAGATCCCTCCCAGGTCCCTCATCTTGCTTTGTTTGGACCTCCAGTCCAGGGGATCACTATAGAGCATGACGCCTTCAGGTGTACAGAGTGCGATTTCATCGGGACCACCCGGGAGTCTGTTCGGAAACATGCTTCTATCAGTCACAGAGATAGGCGTGCCGGGGAGGTCATAGTCCCAGTTGATCATTACCAGAGTCTTTTTCCACGTCCCCGCCTTCACTACTTTGCCGTCGACACATTTCTGAAGCCCAGAGATCAGACAAAGCTCTCTGAGCTAGTCAATCGGTATATCGTTCAGCCCTCCGCTGCTCCCGAACTGGTTCTCCGTCCCGATTCTCAGCATGATGTGCACCGCTGGGATGATATGACTGGGTGGTCCAAGCTCTTTGTAGAGGAACGCAGAAACCGCGAGGAGATTGCCAAACTTCGCAAGCTCACTTGGATACCGGGACATGAAAATGCCACCTCCCCACTGCGTAATCTTCGAGATGTGGTCTATAGCTATTTGCGCCAAACCGGCTTCCTTGCTAGAGGTACTGATATGGGTGTCCGACGGCTGATGGAACAGTGTCCTCCGTAAGTCCAACTTTGCCTTATTAATATTTAATCTAACTGTTGCAATAATAGCCCTGACCAGAAGTCAGACGTTATGTATATTCTCTCAGACGACAAGGTTCCAGACTACGCTATTGAGCTTACCCGGCTGGTTGCACTGTTAGCTCAGGACATGCACGGTGTAGCCCCAAGGCATCCTCTAGATGTTGCACATATCGAAGCCCTTCTCAAGCTCTTGGATGTTGATCGTAATGCGGTGGACTTAGTTGCTGCTCGCGAGGCTCTTCATGAGCTTCTCTGGCCCATCATTTGCCGTTCCACAACCTCCAACAAGTACGAACACATCTTGGAGATGTACTATCCCTTGACATGCTTGCGCGATGACGGTAACTACAAGGAGCCGAAGAATACCACTGGGCTCTTTGCGCATATGAAATATATCATGCGCATGGCATGGTGTTACCAAGGACTCAAAGAGGCTAAGACCACAGATGAACCTCTTTACAAGTATGTTCTTATCTTGATTTCGAGTCATTGTTAATAACATTCTTAGTGTCATGCTACGCATTGGAATGCCTAACTATCTAATAGCATTTCATGCTAGCAAGAAAAATTTCCTTTTATATCCATCAAATGTCACAAAGATAGCTAGAAACGTGACCAAGATAGCTAGAAACGTGACATAGATAGCTAGAAACTGTCACACAGATAGCTAGAAATTGTCACACAGATAGCTAGAAATTCCCACACAAGGATTCATTTGACTTGTAGTCTATCTATCTACTTAATAACATTGTTGGTTCAACATACAGAATTTTTTATAGAAACAGAATCACCATATATTGAAGCAAATTCAACATATATTGGCACTTAGAACATCATACATTTACCCTGCCTCAGATACTACGGAGCAAAAAAAATAAAAATTATAGAACAACTTTGGGAGGGAAAGTTGTACATATAGGCCATATAAACCACTGTGCAAAATATCAGAACATATAATTATACTTTGAGGGCAGGAGGTGGCTTTTAGTCTGTGGCGCACGATCATGTTGCGCCATCACATCACGGGCTTCTGCGACATGAAACACATTGGAAAGGCACAATTAGAGCTGTCTCATTGCTGGGAAATGACTTTGGACAATATCTACCACTATCTTAGTGAGTTGTGGTTGGGTCCCGTTGAATCTCGTTGGGTCTCGTTGGGTCTCGTTGAGTTTCGCTGGGTCTCGTTGGTTCTCGTTGGTTTTCGCTGGGTCTCGTTGGTTCTCGTTGGGTCTCATTAGTTCCTGTTAGTTCCTATCTGTGACTAAGCATGTTGTCCCTGACTGAGTAAGCATATGAGAGTTCAGCACATGTAGCTCCATTTCTCTTAATCTCTGACCATCAATATCAACTATGCCCGACACAGATACTACTTTGCCAGCTCCTAACTATCTAATAGCATTTCATGCTAGCATGAAAAATTTCCTTTTATATCCATTAAATGTCACAAAGATAGCTAGAAACGTGACCAAGATAGCTAGAAACGTGACACAGATAGCTAGAAACTGTCACACAGATAGCTAGAAATTGTCACACAGATAGCTAGAAATTACTACCCAGTTATATCATAAGGACACTCTTTGTTGAACTTATGGTCTGACTGTCAAAAATTAGACTGAATTATTCTGATGTATTCAAATAATATAATATTTATCTTGAAAGTTTTCAAATAGTCTTTGAACATAAGTTCAAAGTGACAATGTGAATACTTTGAACCACTTTCCCAATATAACTCAGGTATTGTAACATCAGCTTCACTCTTATGAATTCAAATACTATTGAGACAAATTTTTACCTAGATCTGCATGTCATTATCATTGCATTTACCAATGGTCAGATTGTCATGACTTGACTCTGCTGCCCTCTCCAAATAGTAATCATTATTTGTGTATAAGGCCATCTCACAGCTCTTGTTAACAGTCTCCTTCAATAAGCTCATACAAACTAGCATTATCGCAAAGAGTGGTGATAGCTATATTACGAAGTCAGAGGTTTAAATCTTTGCAGAAGTATAATCTGAATAATAAAGTTTTGCTCTGTCCCTTTGCTACTTCATACTTGTATCCATTAGTGTATAAAAGGTAACTTCTCAACAGAAATAGTTCACGGGGTAAGAAATGCCCAAACATCAGCAGTAGACATATGTACCAAGAAGGAGGGTGCGGAAATTGCTGCTGCAGGCCGCACGCCGTCCCGGGGGCTTTGTGGTTGCAAACTTAGGCAAATGTCTGTATGAATGATGGATTGCCAAGAGGAATGGTCTCGGGAGTGCGAAATGCCCGAATGCTAGCAGTAGACATGTATACCAAGAAGGAGGGTGCGGAAATTGCTGCTGCAGGCCGCACGCTGTCCCGGGGGCTTCGTGGCTGCAGACTTAAGCAAATGGGTGTATGAATATGCTTGTGTTTGTGTTTCGCTCAACTGACAAGGACAAACACGGTTTGCGCCAATGCAGAAGGTGAAGGAGGAAGACTGGAGGATCTGTACTTGTTTGCTCTTGATGTGAACTCTGCTACACTTATTTGAAGAGAGCCTTGTTGCATTTATGGACGGTTAGGGTTGGGGACTTGCACCGAGGGATTCAGCCTAACGTAAAAAGCCCACGGCTTCGGATGTGTGTTTGGAAGACCTGTCCTCTTGCTTTTGGAAGGTTAGAGGTCAGGACGCACAGACGACGTGTCTCCTGGAGTTCAAAAACGGTAAAAGAAAGGGCCCGCGTGCGGGGCCTCTGTCTCGGTGCGTATCGCCGTTCAAAGAGAGGGGTGTATAGAGTGAGTGTCATTCGATGAGTTCAAAGGTGTCTCTACTTGCTTTCGAACTATTTGATTTTGTTTCCACTTGTCAGAATTGATGTCTGTCACTCGAAAGAGGCGTCGGTTGAGAAAAGTGAGTGATGCGCTTGTGCTCGGATGTTCGACCTGTCATTAAATGAGAATGTATGTGAATTGTAGAGAGTAGAGTCAAGTTGCGTGTGGCGACGAGTGCCGTGCGCGTTCCAGACAAGCGTGCGGCGGTAAAATATTGAGAGAGACGGTTGGGGTGTACAGAGGCCTCGGACTGAGTCAAAGTTGGTGAATTCAGAATCGTGATGAAATTCCGAGTGTGATGATGGCCCATACGGACTGTGGTACTTGGATTCTGGGCACAGTCTATTTTCCGCGTGCGGCAATAAAGTATTTGGCTGTAGCGAGGCAATGAGATGAGATGGACGGTCGATACTGCCAGATTGTTGAAGAGCATCTGAAAACGCGTCCGATGATATATGACACGGGATTGTATGCTTGTGTTTGCGTCTCGCTCAACTGACGAGGACAAACACGGTTTGCGCCAATGCAGAAGGTGAAGGAGGAAGACTGGAGGATCTGTACTTGTTTGCTCTTGATGTGAACTCTGCTACACTTATTTGAAGAGAGCCTTGTTGCATTTATGGACGGTTAGGGTTGGGGACTTGCACCGAGGGATTCAGCCTAACGTAAAAAGCCCACGGCTTCGGATGTGTGTTTGGAAGACCTGTCCTCTTGCTTTTGGAAGGTTAGAGGTCAGGGCGCACAGACGATGTGTCTCCTGGAGTTCAAAAACGGTAAAAGAAAGGGCCCGCGTGCGGGGCCTCTGTCTCGGTGCGTATCGCCGTTCAAAGAGAGGGGTGTATAGAGTGAGTGTCATTCGATGAGTTCAAAGGTGTCTCTATCCCTATAAGTCCCCGTACTTCGATCCGAAGTACGGTTTGTACCTCCGATTCTCGCGGAACACATCGTTGCGGGCTTTTGTAGGGTCAGGGATCACTGTCCCAAAAGAGCTAGGCGGCAACATCGACGCACGGCCAGCAACGGCGCGACGCCCGGATAGGGTACGGAGAGCACACCCACCAGCACAGCAACCAGACCATCTGGGGACCCAATTCCACTTGTTGCAGGGTCCCTAGGGTTGGGGTACATTGGGTCAAAAGGTCCCAGGGTCATCCTGTACTCGGGCGGCTTATAGTGGCGTGACGCCCGAGTGCACTCTTTACTCGGGAAACCCATGCCGGTGCAGGACACCTTCCCGTCGCCTGAAATTTTGACTAGGGGCTTTTATTAGGCATATGAAGGTCCTGAAAAAGTCCCGGCATGGCAACATTGGCGCAAGGCACTGAGCCATACTCCAGCACCGCGCCGGCCTGGTCCATCTCTTGAACCAGACATTGCCGTGACCCAATTCCTTTTGTTGCAGGCCTTGTATAGTCATAGAAGCGTGGGGAAAAGGGTTTCATGTTCATATCATTCCCGGGCGGGCCATACTGACATGACGCTCAGCTGGGTTGTACTCGGGAGGCCCATGCCGGTGCAGGACACCTTCCCGTCGCCTGAAATTTTGACTAGAGGCTTTTATTAGGCATATGAAGGTCCTGAGAAAGTCCCGGCATGGCAACATTGGCGCAAGGCACTGAGCCATACTCCGGCACCGCGCCGGCCTGGTCCATCTCTTGAACCAGACATTGCCGTGACCCAATTCCTTTTGTTGCAGGCCTTGTATAGTCATAGAAGCGTGGGGAAAAGGGTTTCATGTCCATATCACCCCGGGCGGGCCGTACTGAGATGACGCTCAGCTGGGTTGTACTCGGGAGGCCCATGCCGGTGCAGGACACCTTCCCGTCACCTGAAATTTTGACTAGAGGCTTTTATTAGGCATATGAAGGTCCTGAAGAAGTCCCGGCATGGCAACATTGGCGCAAGGCACTGAGCCATACTCCGGCACCGCGCCGGCCTGGTCCATCTCTGGAACCAGACATTGCCGTGACCCAATTCCTTTTGTTGCAGGCCTTGTATAGTCATAGAAGCGTGGGAAAAATGGTTTCATGTCCATATCACCCCCGGGCGGGCCGTACTGACATGACGCTCAGCTGGGTTGTACTCGGGAGGCCCATGCCGGTGCAGGACACCTTCCCGTCACCTGAAATTTTGACTAGAGGCTTTTATTGGACATATCAATGTCCTGAAAGAGTCCCAGCATGGCAACATTTACCCTGCCTCAGATACTACGGAGCAAAAAAAAAAAAAATTATGGAAGAACTTTGGGAGGGAAAGTTGTACATATAGGCCATATAAACTACTGTGCAAAATATCAGACCATATAATTATACTTTGAGCGCAGGAGGTGGCTTTTAGTCTGTGGCGCACGATCATGTTGCGGCATCACATCATGGGCTTCTGTCACATGAAACACATTGGAAAGGCACATTTAGAGCTGTCTAATATCTGGGAAATGACTTTGGAGAATATATATAACTATCCTAGTGAGCTATGGTTGGGACTCGTTGGGTCTCGCTCGTCCTCGTTGGGACTCGTTGGGTCTCGCTCGTCCTCGTTGGGACTCGTTGGGTCTCGCTCGTCCTCGTTGGGACTCGTTGGGTCTCGCTCATCCTAGCTAGCTCACACGGTAACTTATATATAGGTTACCAGGGGCCCCTAGCCTAGGGTTCAATGGTACCCTATCTTCCACATTGCTACCTGGAAATGTGGAATATTTCCCTAACCCCCCCCACCACATTCACATATCTCTCATTCTTTTTCCGCATTGCTAGGCGCAAATGTGGAAAACACTCTCTTAATTTATAACCTCCTGACAAGCCAGGCAAGCTTGAAAACCAGCTGTCATTTTATTCCACTATTTCATACAACAATGTCGAAATATTACCCCCTCTCTCATTCTACTCTTCACTGCCAATTGTTGTCATTGTCATTGTCATTATCCTCCAGCCTTCTCATCCCTCCCAATCCATTCTCTACATATAGTTCTACTGTATACTTGAGATAATCTCATGGGTTTGTATCAAAACTGAAGCAGGAGCTTCAAGACAATAATCGAACTATGCTCTTCAACTTTATTTCAGATGGAAATATTAGAGATAGAAAGTCAGTTGGCCGGTTAGCTGGTTAGGTCAGGGTAGGTTAGGTAAGGGTTCTATCCCTATAAGTCCCCGTACTTCGATCCGAAGTACGGTTTGCACCTCCGATTCTCAGGAACCTGCCGGGGGCCGCAAGCTATTAGGGTCAGGGTTCATGTCCCAAAAAAGCTAGGCGGCCCCCTCGCTCGTTGCCGAGCTACAGCTGCTTCTTTGGTTCCGACACCAGGCGGCCCCAATCCAGCTGCGCATCCAAGCATCCGATTCACCCAATTCCTTTTGGGGCCAGTCCTCTAGGGTTGGGGGAGTGTGGGGAAAAAGGTTTGGGGTCGATACAATGCCTGGGTGGCCGGCAAAGTTAGCATCTTTGAGTACGTACCTGTTCCGGCTCTTGCTGCCCGTGCAGTGCACCTCCCCGCCACTCGACATATATGTATAATATGCTTCTATTAGCTATATGAATGTCCTCAAACAGTCCCGGACCGGCCCCCAAGCCGCACGCCTCTTAGTTGCATGGGGGACCAGGACGGCATTGTTCAGCTTTGCAGCCACACATTGCCGGAACCCAAATCCTTCTGGGGCCGGTCCTAGATATCCATAGCAGGGTGGGGAAAAAGGTTTGGGGTTGATACGATGTCTGGGTGGCCGGCAAAGGTAGCATCTTCGCTCCCGCACCCATTCCGGCTCTTGTTGCCGGTGCAGTGCACCTCCCCGCCACTCGACATGTATGTATAATATGCTTCTATTAGCTATATGAACATCCTCAAACAGTCCCGGACCGGCCCCCAAGGCGCACGTCTCATAGTTGCATGGGAGACCGGGACGGCATTGACCAGCTTGGCAGTCACATGTTGCCGGGTCCCAAATACTTCTGGGGCCGGTCCTAGACATCCATAGAAGTGTGGGGCAAAAGGTTTGGGGTTGATACGATGCCTGGGTGGCCGGCAAAGTTAGCATCTTCGCTCCCGCACCTGTTCTGGCTCTTGTTGCCGATGCAGTGTGAGTGCAAATACTAAATCTTAATGCCAGAGATGCCTAAGACTTGCTCAGAATAAGACTATACCAATACCAGTTACATTCCCCATGAGTGCACAGCCACCAAAAATTCTACTAGAAATCCATGTGGCTGTGCTGAGCCAAATTCTACTAGAATTTTGGGTGGCTGTGCACATGTCACATGATTCAGACTAATATGGCAACTTGTTTCAGTGGACCAGGGTATTTTGCAACTTAACCTCTTACCACCACCTTCCTATTTGGGACATTTTTCTCAAATCTTAGCTCATCGTCTGTGTCTTCAATGTATGTCTCCTCTTCACTTTTATTGATAGTTTCCTGATCAAACCCAATTAGGACGCGCAAAAAGAAGTGTGATCTCTGTGGCGAAAGTGTGACTGTGGATCGGCTTCCCCGCCATGTCCGCAATTTCCACGAGTCGTCCTATCTCATCTTCACGGAACCCACTATCGGTATGTATATAATTCTTCACTGCTTGTAGGCTCTCACACCGGCATTGCCCCAGTCTCTGGCCAACATCGCATCTTGGAACGCGACCCAACTACGGATCAACTCACTTGTCCCGATATCTTGTGCAATGAACGGTTCAAGAACTTTGAAGGTCTGCGCAAGCATTTTGACGGTACTCACCAACCAGGATACATCACCAAGTACTCGGACGAGCAGAGGGAGATATACCTCGCCTCTCTCACTAATGCTCCCGTCTCCGATGATGAGGAGGATGACGAGGCTGACTCGCCCATCTCCTCCCCCGGTCTCCGCAGTCTCTTTGGTTCCTCGCCTACTCGTCCTCACACACCTGGTGCTTTTGGCAGGATGCCTGGTCATATTGGTGCCCGTCTCAGTCCTGCTCTTCGTGGCCGTCCTCTGTCTCCCGTTCGTGCTGCACGCTCCTCCCCGTCTCCCGGCCCGATCAGTGCTTCTCCGTCTCTGCGCGCTAACCGCATTACGTCGAGAAGTGCATCCCGTCATCGTCCGTACCCGGAACACAGCGTCTTGTTTGCCGCCAGTGATTCTGGTGCTGCACCTCCCCCATCCACGTCAGAGGCACCCTCACCTCTCACATTCAATCCTCTCCGTCTATTCCCTGTACGCTCTACTCCGGCAACCCCTGTGGTTGTTTCTGAGAATGTTTACATCTTGAACTCGTCACCTGAGGATTCAGGTAGCGATGTTGATGATCGTATGGATGTGGATCATCTTGAGGAAGATACTCCCATGGATGCCTCTCAGTCCACCGGTGTCCGACTCGATGAGAATGTCAACTATCTCCGGCCAATCGAATTCCTTCCTAATCTCGTCGTTCATACCACACTCCGAATCATCATCTGCCTCAAATGTGGATGGGCGGTTCTTCCGTCTGGTGCCTACTCGCATGCCAATGGACACATCCATGACTCAAAGCTTCCAGAGTGTCAGGAGGCCCTCAATGAATTGATTCAATCTTCCAAACTCTGCACAGATCCCTCCCAGGTCCCTCATCTTGCTTTGTTTGGACCTCCAGTCCAGGGGATCACTATAGAGCATGACGCCTTCAGGTGTACAGAGTGCGATTTCATCGGGACCACCCGGGAGTCTGTTCGGAAACATGCTTCTATCAGTCACAGAGATAGGCGTGCCGGGGAGGTCATAGTCCCAGTTGATCATTACCAGAGTCTTTTTCCACGTCCCCGCCTTCACTACTTTGCCGTCGACACATTTCTGAAGCCCAGAGATCAGACAAAGCTCTCTGAGCTAGTCAATCGGTATATCGTTCAGCCCTCCGCTGCTCCCGAACTGGTTCTCCGTCCCGATTCTCAGCATGATGTGCACCGCTGGGATGATATGACTGGGTGGTCCAAGCTCTTTGTAGAGGAACGCAGAAACCGCGAGGAGATTGCCAAACTTCGCAAGCTCACTTGGATACCGGGACATGAAAATGCCACCTCCCCACTGCGTAATCTTCGAGATGTGGTCTATAGCTATTTGCGCCAAACCGGCTTCCTTGCTAGAGGTACTGATATGGGTGTCCGACGGCTGATGGAACAGTGTCCTCCGTAAGTCCAACTTTGCCTTATTAATATTTAATCTAACTGTTGCAATAATAGCCCTGACCAGAAGTCAGACGTTATGTATATTCTCTCAGACGACAAGGTTCCAGACTACGCTATTGAGCTTACCCGGCTGGTTGCACTGTTAGCTCAGGACATGCACGGTGTAGCCCCAAGGCATCCTCTAGATGTTGCACATATCGAAGCCCTTCTCAAGCTCTTGGATGTTGATCGTAATGCGGTGGACTTAGTTGCTGCTCGCGAGGCTCTTCATGAGCTTCTCTGGCCCATCATTTGCCGTTCCACAACCTCCAACAAGTACGAACACATCTTGGAGATGTACTATCCCTTGACATGCTTGCGCGATGACGGTAACTACAAGGAGCCGAAGAATACCACTGGGCTCTTTGCGCATATGAAATATATCATGCGCATGGCATGGTGTTACCAAGGACTCAAAGAGGCTAAGACCACAGATGAACCTCTTTACAAGTATGTTCTTATCTTGATTTCGAGTCATTGTTAATAACATTCTTAGTGTCATGCTACGCATTGGAATGCCTAACTATCTAATAGCATTTCATGCTAGCAAGAAAAATTTCCTTTTATATCCATCAAATGTCACAAAGATAGCTAGAAACGTGACCAAGATAGCTAGAAACGTGACATAGATAGCTAGAAACTGTCACACAGATAGCTAGAAATTGTCACACAGATAGCTAGAAATTCCCACACAAGGATTCATTTGACTTGTAGTCTATCTATCTACTTAATAACATTGTTGGTTCAACATACAGAATTTTTTATAGAAACAGAATCACCATATATTGAAGCAAATTCAACATATATTGGCACTTAGAACATCATACATTTACCCTGCCTCAGATACTACGGAGCAAAAAAAATAAAAATTATAGAACAACTTTGGGAGGGAAAGTTGTACATATAGGCCATATAAACCACTGTGCAAAATATCAGAACATATAATTATACTTTGAGGGCAGGAGGTGGCTTTTAGTCTGTGGCGCACGATCATGTTGCGCCATCACATCACGGGCTTCTGCGACATGAAACACATTGGAAAGGCACAATTAGAGCTGTCTCATTGCTGGGAAATGACTTTGGACAATATCTACCACTATCTTAGTGAGTTGTGGTTGGGTCCCGTTGAATCTCGTTGGGTCTCGTTGGGTCTCGTTGAGTTTCGCTGGGTCTCGTTGGTTCTCGTTGGTTTTCGCTGGGTCTCGTTGGTTCTCGTTGGGTCTCATTAGTTCCTGTTAGTTCCTATCTGTGACTAAGCATGTTGTCCCTGACTGAGTAAGCATATGAGAGTTCAGCACATGTAGCTCCATTTCTCTTAATCTCTGACCATCAATATCAACTATGCCCGACACAGATACTACTTTGCCAGCTCCTAACTATCTAATAGCATTTCATGCTAGCATGAAAAATTTCCTTTTATATCCATTAAATGTCACAAAGATAGCTAGAAACGTGACCAAGATAGCTAGAAACGTGACACAGATAGCTAGAAACTGTCACACAGATAGCTAGAAATTGTCACACAGATAGCTAGAAATTACTACCCAGTTATATCATAAGGACACTCTTTGTTGAACTTATGGTCTGACTGTCAAAAATTAGACTGAATTATTCTGATGTATTCAAATAATATAATATTTATCTTGAAAGTTTTCAAATAGTCTTTGAACATAAGTTCAAAGTGACAATGTGAATACTTTGAACCACTTTCCCAATATAACTCAGGTATTGTAACATCAGCTTCACTCTTATGAATTCAAATACTATTGAGACAAATTTTTACCTAGATCTGCATGTCATTATCATTGCATTTACCAATGGTCAGATTGTCATGACTTGACTCTGCTGCCCTCTCCAAATAGTAATCATTATTTGTGTATAAGGCCATCTCACAGCTCTTGTTAACAGTCTCCTTCAATAAGCTCATACAAACTAGCATTATCGCAAAGAGTGGTGATAGCTATATTACGAAGTCAGAGGTTTAAATCTTTGCAGAAGTATAATCTGAATAATAAAGTTTTGCTCTGTCCCTTTGCTACTTCATACTTGTATCCATTAGTGTATAAAAGGTAACTTCTCAACAGAAATAGTTCACGGGGTAAGAAATGCCCAAACATCAGCAGTAGACATATGTACCAAGAAGGAGGGTGCGGAAATTGCTGCTGCAGGCCGCACGCCGTCCCGGGGGCTTTGTGGTTGCAAACTTAGGCAAATGTCTGTATGAATGATGGATTGCCAAGAGGAATGGTCTCGGGAGTGCGAAATGCCCGAATGCTAGCAGTAGACATGTATACCAAGAAGGAGGGTGCGGAAATTGCTGCTGCAGGCCGCACGCTGTCCCGGGGGCTTCGTGGCTGCAGACTTAAGCAAATGGGTGTATGAATATGCTTGTGTTTGTGTTTCGCTCAACTGACAAGGACAAACACGGTTTGCGCCAATGCAGAAGGTGAAGGAGGAAGACTGGAGGATCTGTACTTGTTTGCTCTTGATGTGAACTCTGCTACACTTATTTGAAGAGAGCCTTGTTGCATTTATGGACGGTTAGGGTTGGGGACTTGCACCGAGGGATTCAGCCTAACGTAAAAAGCCCACGGCTTCGGATGTGTGTTTGGAAGACCTGTCCTCTTGCTTTTGGAAGGTTAGAGGTCAGGACGCACAGACGACGTGTCTCCTGGAGTTCAAAAACGGTAAAAGAAAGGGCCCGCGTGCGGGGCCTCTGTCTCGGTGCGTATCGCCGTTCAAAGAGAGGGGTGTATAGAGTGAGTGTCATTCGATGAGTTCAAAGGTGTCTCTACTTGCTTTCGAACTATTTGATTTTGTTTCCACTTGTCAGAATTGATGTCTGTCACTCGAAAGAGGCGTCGGTTGAGAAAAGTGAGTGATGCGCTTGTGCTCGGATGTTCGACCTGTCATTAAATGAGAATGTATGTGAATTGTAGAGAGTAGAGTCAAGTTGCGTGTGGCGACGAGTGCCGTGCGCGTTCCAGACAAGCGTGCGGCGGTAAAATATTGAGAGAGACGGTTGGGGTGTACAGAGGCCTCGGACTGAGTCAAAGTTGGTGAATTCAGAATCGTGATGAAATTCCGAGTGTGATGATGGCCCATACGGACTGTGGTACTTGGATTCTGGGCACAGTCTATTTTCCGCGTGCGGCAATAAAGTATTTGGCTGTAGCGAGGCAATGAGATGAGATGGACGGTCGATACTGCCAGATTGTTGAAGAGCATCTGAAAACGCGTCCGATGATATATGACACGGGATTGTATGCTTGTGTTTGCGTCTCGCTCAACTGACGAGGACAAACACGGTTTGCGCCAATGCAGAAGGTGAAGGAGGAAGACTGGAGGATCTGTACTTGTTTGCTCTTGATGTGAACTCTGCTACACTTATTTGAAGAGAGCCTTGTTGCATTTATGGACGGTTAGGGTTGGGGACTTGCACCGAGGGATTCAGCCTAACGTAAAAAGCCCACGGCTTCGGATGTGTGTTTGGAAGACCTGTCCTCTTGCTTTTGGAAGGTTAGAGGTCAGGGCGCACAGACGATGTGTCTCCTGGAGTTCAAAAACGGTAAAAGAAAGGGCCCGCGTGCGGGGCCTCTGTCTCGGTGCGTATCGCCGTTCAAAGAGAGGGGTGTATAGAGTGAGTGTCATTCGATGAGTTCAAAGGTGTCTCTATCCCTATAAGTCCCCGTACTTCGATCCGAAGTACGGTTTGTACCTCCGATTCTCGCGGAACACATCGTTGCGGGCTTTTGTAGGGTCAGGGATCACTGTCCCAAAAGAGCTAGGCGGCAACATCGACGCACGGCCAGCAACGGCGCGACGCCCGGATAGGGTACGGAGAGCACACCCACCAGCACAGCAACCAGACCATCTGGGGACCCAATTCCACTTGTTGCAGGGTCCCTAGGGTTGGGGTACATTGGGTCAAAAGGTCCCAGGGTCATCCTGTACTCGGGCGGCTTATAGTGGCGTGACGCCCGAGTGCACTCTTTACTCGGGAAACCCATGCCGGTGCAGGACACCTTCCCGTCGCCTGAAATTTTGACTAGGGGCTTTTATTAGGCATATGAAGGTCCTGAAAAAGTCCCGGCATGGCAACATTGGCGCAAGGCACTGAGCCATACTCCAGCACCGCGCCGGCCTGGTCCATCTCTTGAACCAGACATTGCCGTGACCCAATTCCTTTTGTTGCAGGCCTTGTATAGTCATAGAAGCGTGGGGAAAAGGGTTTCATGTTCATATCATTCCCGGGCGGGCCATACTGACATGACGTAGGGGGTTGTACTAGCCCTATAAGCCCCCGGAATTCGATTCGAATTCCGATTTGCGTCGCCGATTTTTCCGAAACACATCGTTGCGGGCTTTTTTAGGGTCAGGGATCACTGTCTCAAAAGAGCTAGGCGGCAACATCAACGCACGGCGGCAACGACGCGACGCCGCCCGGATAGGGTACGGAGAGCACACCCACCAGCACAGCAACCAGACCATCTGGGGACCCGATTCCACTTGTTGCAGGGTCCCTAGGGTTGGGGTACATTGGGTCAAAAGGTCCCAGGGTCATCCTGTACTCGGGCGGCTTATAGTGGCGCGTCGCCCGAGTGCACTCTGTACTCGGAAGGCCCATGCCGGTGCAGGACACCTTCCCGTCGCCTGAAATTTTGACTAGAGATTTTATTGGACATATCAATGTCCTGAAAAAGTCCCGGCATGGCAACATCGGCGCAAGGCACTGAGGTATACTCCAGCACCGCGCCGGCCTGGTCCATCTCTGGAACCAGATATTGCCGTGACCCAATTCCTTTTGTTGCAGGCCTTGTATAGTCCCAGAAGCGTGGGAAAGAAGGTTTCATGTCCATATCACACCCGGGCAGGCCGTACTGACATGACACTCAGTTGGATTGTACTCGGGAGGCCCATGCCGGTGCAGGACACCTTCCCGTCTCCTGGAATTTTGACTAGAGGCTTTTGATAGTCATATGAGTGTCCTGAAAGAGTCCCGCTATGGCAACATTGGCGCAAGGCACTGAGCCATACTCCGGCACCGCGCCGGCCTGATCCATCTCTGGAACCAGACATTGCCGTGACCCAATTCCTTTTGTTGCAGGCCTTGTATAGTCATAGAAGCATGGGGAAAAAGGTTTCATGTCCATACCATTCCCGGGCGAGCCATACTGACATGACACTCAGTTGGGTTGTACTCGGGAGGCCCATGCCGGTGCGTAGCACCTTCCCGTCGCCTGAAATTTTGACTAGAGGCTTTTATTAGGCATACGAAGGTCCTGAAGAAGTCCCAGCATGGCAACATTGGCGCAAGGCACTGAGCCATACTCCGGCACCGCGCCGGCCTGGTCCATCTCTGGAACCAGACATTGCCGTGACCCAATTCCTTTTGTTGCAGGCCTTGTATAGTTATAGAAGCATGGGGAAAAAGGTTTCATGTCCCTACCATTCCCGGGCGGGCCATACTGACATGACGCTCAGTTGGGTTGTACTCGGGAGGCCCATGCCGGTGCAGGACACCTTCCCGTCGCCTGAAATTTTGACTAGAAGCTTTTGAGGGTCATATAAATGTCCTGAAGGAGTCCCAGCATGGCAACATTGACGCAGGATACTGGTACAACTTCCCATCCTATCGCCGTCATTAAAAAAAACTTTGTCAAAGCAGCACTTATTATGATAGTTTATACACTATATTATTAGTTTATAACAGTCTCTTTTCACTATTATTACTATCTATTATTTTGCCACTTGAGGTCGAGTCTGCACAGCCACCCAGATTTCTACTAGAATTTCATGTGGCTGTGCCTCCCAGAATTCTACTAGAATTTTTGGTAGCTGTGCAATGTATTGTACTTATTATGACTGTACCAATTTGGCAACTGAAAATTGATGACCCAGGGTAATTTGCATCTTAATCACCTACCATCACCTTCCTATTTGGGACACTTTTTGACAACTTTGCTCTCAACTCCAACCTTCATTATGTGAGTCTTAGGGATCTTTTTTTCTGTTTTTTTCTCTGATTAGCTCTACTTTAGGGGAGGTCCTAGAGGTCGCAAGAAAAAATGCGATCACCCCGGTTGTGACAAGGCCGGCTTTCAGGATCAGCTGACTCGCCACATGCGGGACATGCATGATCCCTCCTATCTGGTCTTTACGGAAATTCCTATCAGTACATATCTTTGATCTTATCATTCTATCTTTGTTAATGGCTTTGTAGGGTCTGGCGAACATCATATTTTGGAACGTAGCCCCCGGTCCGGCGAGCTCACCTGCCCTGATACATTCTGCAATGATCGTTTCCATTCTTTGGAGAAGTTCCGCAGACACTTTGACAAGGAGCACGGTGGTCCTCTGACCAAATACACGGATGAACAGAGAATTGTATATCTGGCTCAACTTCCTACCCACCCGCAATCTGACGAGGATGAGGATGATGTGTCTGTCTCCTCGGATGCCTCCTCGCCTGGTCTTCGTGGTCTCTTTGGGTCTTCGCCTGCTCATCCCTCCTCACCCGGTCCTTTGAATCTCTCGCCATCTCGTGTTCATACCCCGGTGCCTTTGGCAGAACACCTGGACATATAGGTTCTCGTCTAAGCCCTGCCCTTCGTGGTCGGGGACTGTCTCCTATCCGTGCTCCTCGGCCTGCTCACTCTCCCAGTGACTCTCCTTCCCTTCGCACTAACCGCATCACCTCTCGAAGTGCATCCCGTCACCGCCCCTATCCGGAACACAGCGCCTTGTTTGGGGCTAGTGATTCAGGTGCTGCACCTCCCCCGTCCACTTCCGAGGCACCTTCACCTCTTACATTTAATCCTCTCCGTCTATTCCCCGTTCGCTCCACTCCGACGACCCCTATGGCTGCTTCTGAGAATGTCTATATCTTGAACTCATCACCTGAGGATTCAGGTAGTGAACTTGATGATCATATGGATGTAGATCGCCTTGAGGAAGATGCTCCAATGGATGCCTCTCAGTCCACCGGTCTCCGACTCGATGAGAATGTCAACTATCTCCGGCCAATTGAATTTCTTCCCAATCTCGTCGTTCATACCACGCTACGCATCATCATCTGTCTCAAGTGTGGATGGGCTGTTCCTCCATCTGGCGCCTACACTCATTCCAATGGACATGTTCATGGTTCAAAGCTTCCTGATTGTAAAGAGGCACTGGGAGAGTTGATCGAAACCTCCAAGCTATATCAGGACGCTTCCCAGGTCCCACATCCCGCTCCTTTTGGACCCCCAGTCCAAGGAATTGCTCTCCAACACAACGGCTATAGGTGTACAGAGTGCGACTTGGTTGGGTCTACACGGGATTCTGTCATGAAGCATGCCTCTCTCCATCACAAGAACAAATATTCTGCCCAGGTTGTCGTTCCAATCGATCATTTTCAGACTCTTTTCCCACGTCCCCGTCTTCACTACTTTGCAGTCGATACATTCCTGAAGCCCAGAGACCAGACAAAGCTCTCTGAGCTAGTCAATCGGTATATCGTCCAGCCCTCCGCTGACCCCGATCTTGTCCTTGGTCCAGACTCTCAGCATGATGTCCACCGCTGGGATGATATGACTGGGTGGTCCAAGCTCTTTGTAGAGGAACGCAGCAACCGGGAGGAGATTTCCAAACTCCGGAAGCTTACTTGGATACCAGGACACGAGGATGCCACTTCCCCACTTCGTAACCTTCGAGATGTGGTCCATAGCTATTTACGTCACACTGGGTCTCTTGCTCGAGGTACTGATATGGGTGTACGGCGCTTGATGGAGCAGTGTCCTCCGTAAGTTTAACCCTATCACATTGATGTTTAATCTAACTATCGCAATAATAGGCCAGAGCAGAAGTCCGATGTCATGTACATTCTCTCAGATGACAAAGTTCCAGATTACGCTCTGGAGCTCACTCGGTTGGTCGCACTCCTTGCTCAGGACATACACGGTGTCGGTCCAAGGCATCCTGTCGATGTAGCACATGTGCAAGCTCTTCTCACGTTATTGGACGTCAACCGCAATGTCATGGACTTGGGAGCTGCTCGTGAGGCTCTTCATGATCTTCTCTGGCCCATCATCTGCCGTTCTACCACCTCCAACAAGTACGAACACATCTTGGAGATGTACTATCCCTTGACATGCTTGCGCGAGGACGGTAACTTCAAGGAGCCGAAGAATACCACTGGGCTCTTTGCGCATATGAAATATATCATGCGTATGGCCTGGTGTTACCAAGGACTCAAGGAGGCCAAGACAACAGGTGAACCTCTTTACAAGTATGTTTCTATCTTAATTTCGAGTCATTGTTAATAAAATTCTTAGTGTCATGCTACGCATTGGAATGCCTATCTTTGGACCCAACACACCGAGCTCCTGGAATGCTGTCTGTGACTATCAGCGCTTCTGTTCCCATTTAGCCCACGCTTCTGTCCAACCGCCTACCACACGTGTCTCGGATGACTGCAATACCTTCACGTACAACGACAGCTCGGTTCATATCTCTACCTTGCGAGCTCGTTTCCGCACTCTACTCGATGGCATTGAGAAAGATATCCTAACTCTCCTTCCCGATCCTGCTATGCTGTTCACCGCTTTCCCTCAGGATAAGGTGGACAACTGGGCAGAAGAGGAGGTTGGATACTCCTTTCTCTCAACTGGTGGAGAGCTCGAGCCCACTTATCATCTTTTCGACAAGCTGGTGAATGATCCACAACAGCGTATGTTTGTTCACGCTCCTGGAAATGCGCCTCATCAATCGCCGGCCGCTATCGAGGAGACCTTGGACAAGCTCAACGATATTGGTTTACGTTGTGGTCTTGCAGCTGTAACTCTGGCAAGCCAATTCAGTCGTGGAGGCCAATACCCTGATGTACGCATTCGCAATGCGACTCGGGGGCGTGGTATCTTTTTGGGGTTCAAGGCACTCTGGTTGGCTCTCCGTCGAGCAAAAACTGAGACTCAGGTTGGGTACGAGGACTTTATTCCTCTAAAGCTTCCCGAGAGACTTAGCCGGTTGCTGATGACATACTTGGTTCACATTCGTCCTACCGAGTCCCGACTTGCCACCATTCTCTACGGTCCAGAGCTTGGTCTGCGTTACGACACGTATCTCTTCATGAAGGGCAACAAGCGCCTCAATGATGACCAGTTCCGCTCCTTCTTCCGCACTGCCTTCCATACTCATCTTGGCTACGACATTGGTGTTCATACTTGGCGCCAACACACTGTGGAAATCACCCGGATCTTCTTTGGCACCAATGCTCTCATGCAGTTCTTGGGACAGGACGACACCTTTGCAGAACAGGCTGGTCACTCCTCCAACATCCGTGCACGGTTTTATGCTATTGAGGAGTCGGGCTCAGCTGCAATGGCATCAGACCAGCTGTTGAAGTTTGGTGTTGCCTCAGAGGCTTGGCACAGTATCTGGGACATGATCCCAGGCCAGGTTCCCGCTGTAGCTCTCCCCATCCGTCAGAAGTCTCGAGCTGTCAACGATGCTGTCAATCCTACTGTAGCAGCTCCTCCAATTCCTGGCGCAGCAGCACCTCTGTTCGATCAGGCTGCATTCTTTGCGACTATGCGCACTACTATCCAGGCTGCAGTTGATGACGGTATAGCGAAAGCGATGGAGGGTCTCTCTGAGGTGATTCAGGTGCATGTCAGTGATGCAATGACTGCCGCTCAGCTTGTCAATATGGGATCGGCACCAGGGATTCCCCAGTTTGCTCTTTCGACCATGCCCGGTATTGTTTCCCAGCCACCAGCAGCCAACGTCTATCAGGATGTACCAATGGACACCTCGGTGAGTACTTCAATTTTGGTTATGTCAGCAAGTATGTCTAGCTCGCTTATGTCGGCGAACATGGCAAACTTGCTTATGTCAGCCTGAATTCTAGTAGAATTTTGGGTGACATGTGACGTGACAAGTCACTCGATGTCCAAAATTCTAGTAGAATTTTGGGTGGCTGTGCACTCTCAAATCTCAATGCTGACTCATTGCTATACAGGTCCATGACATGGATGTCAGCTATGACAATGATCCTTTCCCAGCTGCTGTCTCTGCCACTGCCACAGCTTCCATAGCTGTCCCTGCCATTCCAGTCCGGCCTCAGGTCATTATTCAACCTCGCACTCCAGCAGAGATATCGATGGCCTTAGCCAATGCACTACACGGCCGTCAATCGCTGTCAGAAGAGGATGCAACTCAGTTGTGTACTTACTTTGAGCCAGATCTCGAAGCCGAGGCTGTTGCTGGTTTGCAACACATGATAGGCCCTGATGCAACATGGAGCTCACCTTATCAGCATCTCTTGGTTCTCCTTGTTCTCAGTGAACACCAGGATTTCATTGGTGTGTTGCCTACCGGTGCTGGCAAGTCGCTAGCTTGGAATATTTATGCTTGGAGCCGTCGGGACACTCACACTATTGTGGTGCTCATACCCAACAAGTCATTGCTGGAGGAGCAGCTCCGCCGTTCAACCTCAAAGAGTATTCAAGCTCAGAGGTTGTCGTCATCCATCATCACAAATTGGAAACCGGTACACGACAAGGCACCCCTCTGGTTTGTTCCCTTGGAGACTTTCACTAGTTCCAAATGGTCTACGTCAGTTGTTTTCTTATATTTGCTATTCCACTCTGACTGTGATATGAGTATAGCTTTACAGAACGGATCAAGAAGCGATGGAAAGTTTGGATGTGCGATGAAGCCCATCAGATCATCTCAGAGCCCAGCTTCCGAACTGAGTTTGGCAAAATCGACAAGATTATGATCTCCAAGGTCACCAAGATCTTTTTAACTGCCACTCTTGCTGTCGAACACTTGGACTATTTCCGCCAATCAACCAGATTGTCCCAATCCAGCTGGGTTCTCCGCGCACCGCTCCTTCAGCCCAACGTTCGCTACGCAGTCATTTCTTACGACAGCGAGACACTTCCCCGTGACGCAAATCTTGTTGGCCTACTCATCGATTTATTCACCACTCGCATTCTCAATCGGTACAATCCAGTCACTCAGGGTGTCGTCTTTGGAACCACAACCGCAGATTGCAAGGCAGTGGGTGCCAAACTTGGTTGCATGTCCTTTGCAGGCTGGCCTCATCGCTACGAAGATGAGTATGACTTTGCTCAAGGTGTCAAGCAGTGGATTGCAGCTACCACAACACTCATTCAGGGCATGGACAACCCAAGGCTAGCCGTTGCACTAATGGAAGGCTGTATGCATGGTCTGCTCTCTATTGTCCAAGGCGCAGGTCGGACAGGACGTTTCCACTTCCCTGGCTATACCTTCATTCTTCACGACATTCGCAGGCAATATCCTGACCCTCCTCCCGGTGACTATGGCTTCGAGGCACGCAGTGTGGAGTGGATGAACAATGACACTGTCTGTCGTCGTTTTGACCTCACTTCAATCTTCAATGGTCAAGGTCTCACCTGTCACGAGATTCCTAATGCTCTTCTCTGCGATATTTGTGATCCGACCTTCGAGCTCAACATCACTATCCAGGACATCATTGATAATCTGGTAGCCGGCAAACAATTCCCTCCCACTCTTCACTCCACCGATCTAGTCGATCCTTATGTCCCTGGTGCAACCCTACCTCCGCAGCCTACTTCTGCCCCGGTGGTCTACTTGCCACCCACTGCTCGTGCCCGACTTGCTCGACCACTCAATCTCCCATCGATGAATGTTCAGATGAATGTTCAACTTTACAATCGACGCATACAGGAGTTGGAGCGACTCACGGGGGTCTTGAAGGAAATGTATGAATTCTTCAGGGTAAACTGTGTTGGTTGTTGGCTTGCAGATCCTGGCCGCAAGGTATCAGCATCGTCTCACCGTGAAAATCTTGGAGAAGACTGTCGGAAGACCACCGATAACAGAATCTTTGTCAATGGATTCTTCACCTGGCGCAGCGGTAATCGGGTCAATGAAAAGGAGCAGTCCTTGTGCTTTGGTTGTTGGATTCCAGACCGCAAGATCTTTGACACAGGCCATCCCTCTTACGAGATCTCCAAATGTCCTACTCACAATCTTCTGCCGGCTTTTTGTTGGTGGTTCATGTCTAGTTTGGGTGCTGGACCGTCTTCCATACTTCGCCAGTAAGTGCTGTTGATCATATTTTCATTTCTTCTCTTATTCTTCTCCAGAGCTGTCTTTACCCGGTATCCTGAATTTGGACAACTTTTCAATGGTCAAACAGTGGAGCAGCAAACTCTGGCCCTATTCGTACTTGGTTGATGAAGAAACCTGCTGGTGAACCCTTGCGCAACGCAGTTGGCCTCGTCATTTTCATATATGAAAAACTGAAGGATGAGGTTGAGAACCGCCGGGAAGACGCTTTGATAGTTGGTGGAATCATAAGAGGACAAACGGTTACAATCCTGGGTTTCAACGGAAGTAGTAGAACTTAGTTAGAAACATTACTTATCTTTGTTCAACACATAGATATGTATAATGTAACATACAAAGTAGAATCTAGAATTAGTATTCTGGTTGAAGACTATTTGACTTTATAAGTATGGGAGATACGTACTTTGTCTCTCACTAAGCCGCTATTTGATAGATTGTGATGGTCACATAACGCCCCCACCAAAAGAGAGTTATGTGACAATGACATCACATATGTTCGAAGCAGTGTGATGATAACCAAATGTGATCATATTAGTTCAGAGACGCTTCATCAACGTATATACAAGTACAACACATCCATTATCATTATTGTATGATGTAACAATATAATTCATGATTAACCCCAATACAATTCACGCAATGCAGGTCCAGTATTGAGTTGAAGAAGTTTGGCACAGTAGAGATTGTTACTCCAATTCAATACCCATGCCCGTAGTGTATCGTGTGTCCAGCCACCAGCCAGACAGTCAAACGAATCGTAAAGTATCAATGCATACAATTTCAACCAAAACCCGTGATATATCATGGTCCGTAGTATAGGTAGAAGCATGATAATGTATGTCAATATGTAGTTACGTGCAAGTTGCAACCCGTACCGCAGAATACGCAGGTGCAGAGCAAACAAGTGGCAAAAGAACAGTCACGTGTGTTAGTGGAAGTGTGACAGTGCAGAGTGTGATGTAGAAAGAGTGTGACAGTGTAGGCGATGTTGACGAGGTTAGAAAAGGAGGTTAGGGTTAGGGTTAGGGTTAGGGTTAGGGTTAGGGGGTTAGGGTTAGGGGGTTAGGGTTAGGGGGGTTAGGGTTAGGGGT